>JAVTVJ010000934.1:0-43543 GCA_034509425.1 Eopsaltria australis
CACAGAGCCTCACAGATTGCTGCGGGAAACTCCTAAAAGGTGCTGGCAGAAGAGCTTCCAGCAGAATGTAACTCAATTCAGAGAAGTTCCATAGGGTCCCGGAGGTCTTGTCTGGTGGTACCAAAACTGTTGCCTGGAATAAAACGCAGATCTTTTCCAAACAGTGTTAAAATCATAATATAAAAGCAAATCTTTAATCAAAAGCCTTCAAGGTGCACCATATGGCGATATGCATGTGTGATACAGTATTTCTACAATTTTTATAAGGTCTGTTAATTAGTATACCTATCAAATTTTGTCCAATTAGAAGAGCAGTTGGTTAGGTAATTTTCCCCTGGGTATTGCCCCATTGGAATTGGTCCAGGGGCTTCTTTGCCCCATTTCTTCTTGTGTCTTCTCAGATTCTGGTTGGAAAACAAAATGTCCTTGTTGTAGGTTCTCTTCTTGAAAATAAGACTAAACAGTATTTCAGGATTGTGTTAGAAGGTTAGCTTATTGTTCTAAAATGCAGGGGGAAGAGGAAGGAAAAATGCTAGAAGCTACAACCATGTATTAACAGTCTACAAAGCTAAAAATATATAAAAAAGCTAAAAATCTTTAGGCGTCAGTTGCTTTCCAGTTCTTCTTCCTACAGAAAAAGCACTGTGGGGTTCCATAGGTGTTATGAAAGGAGATGGGAGAGCTTAGACAAGTCCTGCCTTTGACTCAGATTTCTAGCAGTAGCTCTGTTTGAGGCGGCCTGCACCCCAAATGTCTCTCATTTGCAATTTCTTAATAATGGCCAATTAGGTCTATTACAAAATGGATTATTTATTGAATAGATACAAGATTAACAAACATAAGATTTTAAACAGACTACTTCCTACACAGGATAAAACAAAAGAAACACTACTAGTAGGTTCATAAGACAGTGCACGATAATAAAGGTACCTATATTACAGCTAGCAAAGAAACAGTATAGATTAGGAGCCAATGAAACTTACCAACAAATGATAGTGGTGTACAGAAGTCTCCTTTCACTCAACTTCCAGAAGAGTAACTCCAGGCTGACGTCTCGACTTTGAAGATAACTCCCCACACACTCAGAGAGTGTGTAAGAGATTTCTGATTTTATGAGAATTAAAGTGGTCTTTTATAGTTTGTAAAAGTGGTGTATCTGTCAGTCATGAATTTTTGCTTATCCTTTCCCATGAATTCAGGGCAGTATGTTTATTGCTGGCTAAGGATGTTTTTCAGCCAAGATAATTCACCACAAGGCAAGCTATTCTGGCTTGACTGAGCCATGGGGGGGAAAACAGATAAGCTTTTTCTGTATCAGGAGTGAAAGGTCCTGTCACAATAGGCCAGAGGGTTTTGAAGAATAAGCATGGTATTAGCCCACCAGGTGCAAACGATTTTTCATTTGGCAACATTCCCCCCCTTTGAGGTTTGTGAAGCTTCTTTTCCCTTCAAGCCTTCATAAACCTCACTTTTGTTTTTTTACTAACATCATATAAGTTCCCCGCATTACATTAGCAATCATGGTTTTTATGCAGCTTAAAGCAAGGATCAAAATCCCAATTATTACTATGATCACAATTATACTTTGCTAGAATGAGGCCAACCAACCAGTCAGAGAAAATCCAAATCCTTTAAATATTTTATTCACCCATTTACTTTCTAATCCTGCCCTTAATTCTCTTCAAGATGCAGCAACCAATTTTATCCTCTCTATCTGATCATCCAATTTAGCAGTCACATTTAGAATGTGCACACAAGAAGTATTGTTTAAATTCACATAACCACATACTCCATGTTCATGTAACAGCAGTAGGTCTAAAGCCAAACTTGCAATTGTTCCTTTATTTCAGTAAACCCCTGTTAGAGATCAAGTGAGAGTCTTTAGACCAGTCCTGCCTTTGGTTCAGATTTTTGGCAGCAGCTTTACTCAGGTGATCTGCACCTAAATCACTCTGGCTCACAAGTTCTCAAGAATGGCTGACCAGGTGTATTAAAAAATTAGTTATTTATTGAATAGGCAGAAGAATAACAGACAAAAGGCCTTAAATAGAGTTACTTACTACACAGGTTAAAAACAAAGAATTACTAGTAGATTACATTAAACAGTGCACAACATAAGGGTACCTCTATTATAGCTAGCCAAGAAATAGTAAAGATTAGGAGCCAATATAACTTACCACCAGTTGATGATGGAGTACACATAGAGTCCTTTCACTCAGCCTCCGGAAAAGTAACCACGACATAGGTGTCCCAACTTCGGGGAAAAGCCCCACACTTTTCCAGGGAATGTGCAGATGTCTGCTTTGTGAAAGTTTTGTGTGGTTTTTATAGTTTGTAAAGTGAAGTGTGTCATCAGAAATTCAAGCTTATCTTCCTTCAGTCTCATTCTCAAGGCTAGATGTTTATTGTCAACTGCGAATGCCACCTCCATGGCCCCAGAAATAACAGTAGCAGACAGATGTCCGTCTTGTGTTATCTCACCAATTAGCAAATTCATGTGAGGGGGAAGATGCCCTAAGCTATGGCACCAGCTGATAGGCAGAACAGATAAGCCCTCCTGTGGTAGGGGAATGTCCTGCTACAACTCCAATTGAGTTGCATTCACTAAAGTTTCCATTTGTAGAGTCAAAATTTGCATGTCTAGTATGTTCCTAAAGGTAGATATTTGAGGAGTAAATATGGATTCTAAAATACATCCCACTATAGTTCCCATACTGGGATGTTTCCCAGTTTCATCACGTTTAACTTTCCCCCATAGTCGGTTCCCAAGGGTGGCTCCTTCCACAAGGGACATAATGTTAATACTCCCCATGTCAATTGCACTCTTGATTCTCCTAAGGGCAAATGTGTGGTCCAAATTCGATTACTTCCTACCCATACTGTGGGTCCTAACGATTTTACCGTGTAGTGCTGACAGTCTATATCTCTCCAAGTCTTGTTTGTTAGGTGAGACCAGGTGTCATAAGAAAGGTAGAATAATTTCTACAAACACATCCCAACCTTAGAGCCCAGGCCACAGTTGTGAGCTTCTGTACCTCAGGATTCCTACTAGTACAAGTGTATATTTGAGTGCAATTCCACTTTTCCTTTGCCCTTGGATCCTTTTGCCTTGACCTTATTAAATCAGGATATTTTATACCTACATTTAAGGGGTTCTCTGGGAGGCCTGGACTCCCTTCCCAGTCTAGACACCACTGAACTGGCTGGATATATTCCCATTGTCCTGTTTGAGGTCTATTCCATACTTCTGGTATTTGACATCGCCAACGTGTATTAGTGCAATTTGTCAGCCAATAAATAGTTCCTGAAATTATTTTCAGATCCAGATTTGAGATATTACAATTCTCAAGAGTATCGTTCTTATGTGTCCATTTTAAGGAATATTCTCCTTCTATCCCTGTCCAATTGGCATGGGCACTATTTCCTTCCCACATGTGTTCCCATATTTTTGTCAGCTTGCTGACTAAGACACCCCATGGAACTGGATTTTCTGCAGAGGTTGGTATTGGTAATCAAATGGTTACGAAGCTCTAAGCAAAAAACAAGTAATAAAAATTTCCCCAATGAGAAATAAAATATAAAACTTCCCAGTGTTAGTTAATCTTGTTTCCTTCAGATTTTCATGCATAAAAGATTATCCACCAGTTCACAATGCTTTGTGATAAATTTACCCATGTGTGATGAACCCAGTGCTCGATTCCTTCTACCTTGAGTGCAGTGTAGGTGTTATGGACGAGAGTTTGTAAACGCTTAAAAAATCGCTAGCAAGGGTATGAGCAAAAGTCAGATTTAATATTAAGCAACAAAGCATGACAAGTTCATTGGCAAGATTCACTCTATTACTTATAGGACAGCTAAGGCACAACAAAGGAAAACAAGCAACAACAAAACCAAATGTGGCTGTGTGTGGATGTGTAGGTGTGGGGGGGGTGTGTGTGTGTGTGTGTGTGTGTCAAAAGACAGTGTGGGCAAGGATAAAAAGGAACATGGCCTAAAAGCTTAACAACACAAAAACTTAACAGTACTTTAACTCAACTTATACCTTAAGCCTAACAATTTAACATAGGAAAAACACTTAACTTATACCTAACATAACTTATAACTTAATTTATAGCTTAACCTTAACAATCTAAGAGAAGAATAATGCTCAAGAGCAGTTAACCTAACTTATAACTTCAAAGTTATACTTAGCAACTCAGCAGAAGAACAACACTTAGCAACACTTAGCTTATAAGTTATGTTTAACAACTTAGCAAAAGAACAACGCTTAGCAGCATTTAAGTAAGTTCATAACTATAACTTAACCTTACTGACGGGCCTAACTTACTTAGATATCTGAGGTACTTAAACATCTAAGAAAGCAGCATTTCTCTCAGATTTGCTATAGCATATGTGCAGGGGCATGCACCCAGGAAGAAACAGTCAGTGCAAGGAAGGTAGGTACCTGTGAAAAATTCCCCTCAGAGGTCAGTGAAATACTCACTTTGGATCCTTTTGCATCTCCCGATGGGTGAAGGATCGGGCCTCGAAAAGTGAGGCTATCAGCCCAGGATACATCGTGTTTCTGTGATCCTCCAAGTATAGCAAACCTGAGGGTTTGCTGGCTGAGAGGCATCCCACTCAGAGGGAGGTTGCTGATCGCAGACCGCTGCATTCCAGGAGACCTCAAAGGGTCTCCTTTTGGACCACTGTTTATAGGGTTGCAAGACAGTGGGCTTTAGTCATAACAATGTTTTATCCTGGCCACAGTTTGAGTCAGCACTTCCTTTGAAAGTGTGAGAACAGGAATGTGTCTTGGTTTAGAGACAAATTTAGGAGAAAAACACTCTGGAAATGAGTGTTTCCTCTAAAGAAAAGGGTTTCAACAATCCCTTTCTGCCAATAAAAAAAAAAAAAGAATATTAGTGGATGAAAGTGAAAAAAAACCCAACCGTTTATTGACAGTGCCCACATGGCACGGGAAAAAAAAGATGAATAAATGCTAGATATTGAATTGTCAGCACACACACACCCCGCCCCCACATACCCCCCCACACCAGAACAAAAAAACCCAGAATGCCAGGGAAAAAAAACAAAACACAACGGTTGGCCACATGGTGGAGAGGAAAAAAATGACGCTGGCTCCAGTCTCAGGGAAGGAAAAAAAACCCAAAGGGTTCTGTAGTGGTTCGAGTTTGCCAATCTGAGTCTCTGGTCAAACGCCAGTACACTTACCAAAATTTATCTAATTTTGTTGTGAGATAAGGATTAGGGGTAGGCAAAGCAGGCTCAAACTTTAAAGAATATAAAGCAAGTTTATTAACAGACCTAAAAAGGGAAAAAAGAATAAGAGCCAGAACAAAACCTTCAGAACACCTCTTCTCCCTCCACCTCTCTATTTCTTTCCCACTGACAACACAAAAAAACGCTTTGACCTTCAGTCAGTTTACCACCTCTAAAATAGTCTTTTCTCAGTTCATTTAGGGAGAGAAGTTTCTCTTGTTTATACCATGGACTCCTCCACAAGAAATACAGTTTTCTTATGGTTTTCCAGCCTCACAACCAGCAGCCGCCCTGGAGGAAAATCTGCTTGTTGTGGAAGATCCCTCCCACACTAGTAGCCTTCCCACAGATACTACAGTGGGCTATGGTGGCCCATGGGGTACTCTTTTAAGGATGAGTGGTTCTACTACAGTAGCAAAGAAATCCCCTTCTTCTATTACTGGCAACATAAGTTCTCCTCTTCCATTCCTCAGAGCGAGGGATCACAGCTTCTTCTCTGTCTCTCCTCAAGCTTCTCATCAATCTGCAATTACTTCAGCATCTACTTATCTCTACACAGGTGCCTTGGTTCACTGGCTGTAGTTAGACTATCACATCCCTTCTTTGGACTATCTTCTCATATATTACAGGGAATATTTTAGCTTAGTCCCAACCATGGCTTCACAAAGGAATTTTCAGCTTCATTATTGAAGCACTCCTCATGCTCCTCCCTCTAGGTGTTGGCTCTGCTTCCTTCACTGACTTTAGAGTCTCTGTGTTGTGTTTCTGTAGGTGTCCTCAGTCTTTCTCTCTCTGTGCAGGGGAGGATGGATATCTGTAAGTTTCACCTGGACACAAAGGATTAATCTCTCTCTCAAGCCTTGCGATGGTCACATGGTCTCTGCTGGGCTGTTTGAAACCTTGAGCCAGGTGGCAGAAGCAGCCAGACTCTCGGTGGCGTTGCTCTGCGAAGCTGGCCCGGGCCAGCAGGGCCAGCCCGGTCCGGGGTGACAGAGCAGGGCCTGGCCTGAGTCGGATGGAGCCGGCCCAGCCCTTGACTGACTCTGAGCAGGGGCCCGGCCCTGCTCACTGTGGTTGAAATGTCGACAAACTGCCTCTGAGCTGGAGAGCTCAAGCTGGGTCCTTCCCCACATCCAGCTGCACTGCCACTCCAAACCTCCCATCCTCCCCGCAAGGGGGAGGCGGGGGAGAGGCCCAGTCTTGCCGGGTAGAACAGAGGAACGGCTATCCCTGGCAGCTGCCGGAAAGGCCAAGAGAGAGACTCCCAAGGGTCTTTTGCTTACATAGGTTTTTTTCCTCGAAGGCGGAACTACTTTTAATTGGTTTGCATACCTGTCAATATTCAAGACTAGCTGGTTACTGGTTCTGTCTCCCAGGAAGAAAGCTGTACTACTTCCTGCAGCATGGGTCGCCCCTGAGACCGACCACTCCTGTGCAAACCCAGGACATGTTCACACAGCACCTTGGGCAAAACAGATGAGAACCTGGTGAATCTCTGGTGTGGGTCCCCTCTTCACAGCAGATGAAGCGGATGGATTTGGTGTTGTAGTGGTTTCAGTTTGCTTATTAAGGTTTGCGGCTAAATGCTAACACACTTATCCAAATTTACTTGATTGTTTGTTGTGAGATGAGGATTAGGAGTAGGCAAAGCAGGCTCAAACTTTATAAAGTACAAAGAAACTTTATTAATATTCTTAAGACAAAGGGAAAGAGAAAAAAAAACAAGAAAAACTAGAACAAACTTCTTAGACTACTCCTCCTTCTCTCACCTCTCTATTTCATTCTCCCTGACAACATACAAAAGACAACACTTCGACTTCTAGTCAGTTTACTACTTCAGAAATAGCTTTTGTTCTAGTTTATTTAGGGAGAGAAGTTTCTTTTGCTTTCACCATGGATTTTCTGTAAGGAAAATACAGTTTTTATGGGTCTTCTGCCTCACTATTAGCCACCGCCCGGAAGAAAGACTAGCTTAATGGTGGATCTCTCTCATACTAGTAGCCTTCCCACAGCTATTATGGTGGGTTATGAACAGTCCACAGGGTACCTGTTTTAAGGATGCACAGTTCAATTGCAGCAACAAAGAAAATCTTTTTTTCTGTGCTTAGCAACACAGGTTCTCTTGACAACTCAGGTTCTCTAGCACTCCTTCCGGGACTAGGGCTCTGGGTTACAGCCTCTTCTCTCTCTTGGTTCAATTTTCTCATCAGGCTGTACTTTTTCCACACTTACTTGTCTGTACTTAGGTATTTCAGTTCATTGGCTGCAATAAGAACCTCACATTTCCCTTTTGGACTCTATCTTTATATATTACAGAGAATTTATTAGTTCAGTCCCCAACCATGGTTCTCCAAAAGAGTTTTCAGCTTCACTCTTGAAGCACATCTCATGCACTTCCCTGTAGGTATCAGTTCTGCTTTCCTCACTGACTGTAAAGTCTCTATGCTGCATTTATGTAGATGTCTTCACTCGTTCCTCTCTCTGCAAGGAAGGATGGGTGTCTGTAAGTTTAGTTCAGGCATGAACAGAATTAATCTCTGTCTCTCTTTTTTTGGTAGTGTGACGATCACGTGCTCTTTGCCGGGCTGTTTGGACAGGTCTGAGCTGGATGGCAGAAGCTCTCAGAGTCTCTGTGCCTGGCTCTGCGGAGCTGGCTCGGCCTGGTGGGGCCATCTGGGCCCGGGGTGACAAGGCAAGGCCTGGCCCGAGCTAGATAGAGTCCAGCCCGGTCTTTGCCTCGCCCAGAGCAGGGACCTGGCCCTGTCTAGTGTAGCTGACACACCAGCTGAGCTGTATCTGCTGAACATTCCAGCCGGTTTCCTCCCCTATTCCCGGCTGCAGCGGCACAGCCGCTCTAAAACTCCCTTCAGCCCCCCCCCCCCCGCTCCCTCCTTGGAAGGAGTGGGGGGGGCTAAGGCCTTACTAAGGAGAGAAGCAGGAGATGCTCCTCTCTACACAGCAGCAAATTCAAAGAGGAAGAGCTTCAAAGAGTCTCTGCTTATATATGGTTTTTTCCGCGAAGGCGGATCAACTTTTTAATTGGTTCACCTACATTTCAGTCTTTAAAACTACCTGATTATTGGCTCTCTCTCCCAGGAAGGAAGTTATATTCCTTCCTGCAGCATCAGTCACTTCCTAGATTTTGACCTCTCCGGCTTAACCCAGAACACGTATCCTTTCTCTTGTTGGTTTGGCTGTTCCGAGGTCTGGGGCCTGGTTGGAGTGGCCCCTCGCTGTCCCGCCAGTCCCCAGCTGATTCATCTCCTGTCGATTGTTCTCTCTGATCTCGGACCATAACCAAACTGATCAGTTTAAGGAAAAAAAGAAAAAAAACACTGAACGATTGCCATCGCAGTCTCCAAGGCCAGGGAAAGGGAAGAAACCTTCTTCCCTAGGTTAAAAAAACCAAGCTAACTAAGCAGAAAAAAAAAAAAAAAAAGAAGGCAGAAGGGATCCACATGGCACCATGGACGCCTGAGAGTGAGGATTTGAAAAAAGACCACCTAAGAGCCCCAAGGCTTCCCCCTCCCCTGGACCCACCTTAATGCTACGGCAACCATTTCTGGGCATAGAGCAGACAATCAGGGAATAGAAAAACCACCCCAAGACATTGGACCCCTTATTCCATATTGTCTGCTTAATGCCCACATTAATACACTTCAATTCTAAACACACACATCTATACATATATCCGTATGACTATATACAAATAGTGGCAGTGACATTCAGCAAGCAGTGCTACATAGGCATTCCAACATTACAAGCTGTTCTCACCCAAAATCAAATCCCCCTGAGGGACACAGCATGCTTCCCCATCTGTGGTGGCCGTTGAGACTACCACTGAGGCCCAGGAAGGTCCCAAGGAATCTAAGGAGCCATGGTGGAGGGTTGCTCAGGTTTGAAAATCCTCCCCTTCCCTCTGGAGGACAATAGTTTCTTCCACGTGATTGATGTATTCTCCCTATGTTAATTGTGCCCCCATGATTGGACTGTTTGTTCTCCACCCCTTATGCATATGTATCTGTATCTAGAAGGTTCTGTGCTACTCGGTACTCCATTGGTTGTGGTTCTCTCTCTTCTCCCCTTCCCTCTCCTCATTGGACTGTGTAAGCTTGTCCCGCCTACCCCCCTTCCCCTGGACTCTCTTCTGATTGGTTAGTTACTGCTGTATAAAAGTCTGTGCTCTCCTTTGTTCTGGGTCTTCTGTCCCTGGACCCATTTGAGCGAGGAACTGTTAATAAACTCCTCGGATACCCACACAGAAGATCCCTCCCTTATTCTTTACCCCTGGACCTGCTAGGACTTGTCTCTCTGTGCCCACTGGCAGGGTAGCAGAGTGCCACAGCAGGAGCTAAAGCAGCCCCACCAGACCGGCTCCCCATGGGATGCTTCTGGAACATGCTGCTGGACTCTGTCCCCCAGGACAGTCCCTGCGCAGCCTATAGGTTGCGCACTGGAACAGGGACTTTGAAAAAGGACCCCTGGAGAAGCGTCCCTGGCAGCAGGAGCTGCCAGGAGTTCAGACCCGGTGAGCTGCTTTCCTGAGGAGAAGTCTGAGTTTTATCAGGCTTTCTCTGAGGGGCGACAGGCAAATTTCTCTGGAGGAGAACTGAGAGGATCAGTCGAGAACCAGGGGACCAGCGCCAAGGGTTTTTGTTGCTCCAGAAGCGGCCAGTTGAAGCCGGACTACTGCAGCAGGGCCCAGTGAGGGTCCACCCAGTAGAAGTAAGTGCAGAGCCCCCGGAGTCCCCTTATCACTTTAAGCTTTTTCATTGCTACTTTTCCTCTTGGTCGTGGGTGAATAGAGTTAAGGATGGGATCTGGGTTGTCCCATTCCCAGAGGGAGGTTTATATCCAAGTTAAGGATACCTTAAAAGCAGGGAAAGTTAAGTATTCTAAGAATCTTTTCAGGCGTTTTGTTAAGTGGCTTTTTCTTTATGTTCCTACCATTTCAGTTGATTCGGTTAAGTTGTTACATTTCTGGGATTCTGTGGGGGAAAAGTTAACTTTGATAAGCCAGACAGGAGATAGTTTGGTCAGGGAGTTTTTTCCTTTGCTTATTATAATTTATAAATCAGTAGACGATTTTGGAAGCAGGGGAAAAGAGATAAAAGGTTCAGGATCCCCAGTTAATGTTACCCCTGCCCCTCTATCCTCTCCCTGTACCCCCAATGCCACTGATCCTTTGCAGGGAGGATCGGGAGGTGAAACCCATCTAAAGGTGCAGTACTGCCACCATCTCCCTGACACCCCCCGATCTCCTCTGCTCCCTTGTCGGGATGGACCTGATCAACCCATTCCGAGTTCCTCACCCTTAGCCCTTCTCCCTATGTCCACTTCCCCAACTGAGCCCCCCTCACCAGTTGTTTCCAAATCTGACGGTCCCGCGGCTGGGCAGCCCCGTGCCACCGGCACTGCCACTGCCGCTGCTGCTGCCGCCCGTGGTGCAAGCTCGCTGGCCACCACGGAGCCCTGAGGACCGCTGCCCTCTCCCGGCACCTGCCCACATCTCGGGATAAGCCAGTGCCCAGGCACGCTCAGCAAAGGGAGGGGGTGTGACAGGCTGTGCTGCAGCGCGCCCATCTCTGCTGCGCCCGGCGCCGCAGGACCCAACAACCTCATGGCGAGCTCCATCATGTTGTGCCCCTCTTGCGCCAGGTTTGACGCCGAGACCGACAACTCCTCCCATGTCCCACCCTCTGCGTCGACAAGTCCCCCGTCAGGTCCCTCCTCTGCGTCGATGGACGTACCTGCGTCGGGTCCCTCCCCTGTCATTGGGAAACCCGTCCCAGCCCCGGCCGGGACCCGGCCGGCCGTAACTGCAGGGACGCCTCCGCCCCTCCCACCAGAGCCTCCACCCTCTCCACCCGTGACTCCACCCTCGACAACATTATACTTCCTGATTCCCACGCCACCCCTCCTGGTTCCCATGCCCCCCGCATCTGGTTCCCACGCCTTGGAGGCCAGAAGTGGGAGGGCCGAGGCCCAGAGGGAGGGGGAACTATTCGTGGCATGGGTGATGTATAATCGGTTGGGGGAAAACCAATTGCAGCCAGTGAACTGAAATACCTGGGTAAAGAAAAGTAAGTGTGGAAATAAGTACAGCCTGATGAGAGTCTTGAACCAAGAGAGAGGAGAGGCTGTAACCCAGAGCCCTGGTCCCGGGGGAATGCCAGAGAACTTGTGTTGTCAGGAGAACCTGTGTTGCTAGACACGGAAGAAGGGATTTTCTTTGTTGCTACAATTGAACTGTTCATCCTTAAAAAGGTACCCCATGTACTGTCATGACCCACCCTAGTGGCTGTGGGAAGGCTACTGGTGTGGGAGGGGGCATCCATCACCAGCAGATCTTTCTTCCCGGTGGCGCCTGGTGGTGAGGCTGAAGACCCATAAAAAACTGTATTTTTCTTACAGAGAATCCATGGTATAAGCAAAAGAGACTTCTCTTCCTAAATGAACTGAAACAAGGACTATTTCAGAGGTGGTGAAATGACTGGAGGTCGAAGTGTTGTCTTTTGTGTGTTGTCAGGGAGAAAGAAATGGAGAGGTGGGGGAAGGAGGGGTGGTCTGAGGAGTTTGTTCTGGTTTTTCTTGTTTTGTTTCTTTGTCTTTGGTGTATTAATAGATTTTCTTTATACTCTATAAAGTTTGAGCCTGCTTTGCCTACTCCTAATCCTCATCTCAAAGCAAACATCAAGTAAATTTTGGTAAGTATGCTGGCATTTGGCCAGAAACTCGAACAGGTGAACTGAAACCACTACACAAATAAACAACAATTTCAGCAACAACAAACAGATCCAGAAACCCAATTAACAGCCTTCTCTTGGCTGCCAAGCACCTTCCCCTCTGATGTAGTTACGGTCACAGCTGGCAGGGGTGCTGGTGCCTCCCCAGCTGGGCAGGGGGGTGCGATTATTCCCCCATGGCTGCGGAGGGAGTGCTGTGGAGCAAGTTTGGCCATGTATCTCACGTGGACAATGATGGGTGTGCCAGCAGAAGTGATGGGAAAGGGGCTTCCTTTAGAAACTCACAGGGGCAGGCAATCCTGGTGCCCTTCTGGATACCAAAAGGAGCTGTAGCAGGAAACATCAGAAGCAGTAAGCTGGAACGGACGGAATGAGAAAAATCCCAGAGTGGTAGATGAGATGTATCAGAAACTCTACAGCTGTAGCTGGAACCACAGAGCATTGTGGCAGGCAGGGAGTGAAAGGCTACAGTGAAGCAAAAAACCCAGAGCAGTGGCAAAGAAATGGCAGGGGCTGGACAGTGGCAGCTGGGCTCGCGAACACAGCAGGGAGAGGCTCCCTGGGATTTCTCAGTGGCGCTGGCTGGTCCCTAGGTCCAGGCTGTGTGGAGGGGGGTGACCCCCAGCAGGAAATGAGGATGTTCATGGGTGCTGGCGTGGCACGCACTGTCTCTGGGCTTCCCAACAGCAGAGCAGCAGAGAAGTAAGCCGGCAAGACCAGTAACAGTGCTGAAGCAAAAGAAACAAAAAGAAACAAAAAGAAACAAAAAGAAACAGACAAATCCCACAGAAGCAGCAGTATGATGGTCAGAGATACCAGCCATGTGGCCAGTTGAACAGCCCACCCAGAACAAGGAGCTGCCCCTCGCCAACTCTCTCCCGAAACCCTGGCCTGGCTCCCACTCATCGCAATACTCCCAGAGCCAGGGAGGATGGGCAGGGGAGGGGGGGGCAGGCAGCAGCCACCCCAGAAACAAGACAAAACAGAACAAAAACCCCAAAAATTTTATGGGTTAATAAACCATACCCAAGACAGGATCCCTCACTCAGAAACAATTGGTTGAGTATTGTAATAGTTGGTAGCTGAAGTATACATGGACAATTTGTATTGTAATAATTGGTGGCTTAAGTACACTTTGGCAATTTGTAAAGAAGGGGGACATTCGAAAAGGTATGGGGAAATCAGACAGGAAACCAAAACCTGGCTCTTCAATCCATCAAGCTCATGATCTTAAGCAACGATGAAGAATTTCCCTGAAGGGGATTGAGAAAATCATCCTCAGTTGAGCCTCTAGTTACATTATCGCTGGGGAATGAAAATGTAATTTTTTTAGTTGATACAGGAGCAACTTATTTGGTACTGAATACGTGCAGAGGAAAATTTAGCTTGGAACCAGTAAGTGTTGTGGGTGTGACACAGAGGAAAGAGAACAGGCCTTTTATACAACCATTGCTATTTAAATTAAGAAAATGGTGGGGGGACACATCAATTCTTGTATATGCCTGAATGTCCAGTCCCCTTGTTAGGGAGAGATTTATTGGGAAAATTGAATGCTCAAACAACTTTCCAGGATGGAGAAATACAAATTCAAATACCCAAATCAAAAGCCGTTGAGACAAAGATTTTTATGTTACAGGAATTAAATGAGGTGGAAGAAATCCCAGAGGAGGTAGAGAATGCTGTAACCCCACTGGCATGGGCAACTGAGATGCCTGGATGATCAAATGTGGTCAAACCAGTGAGGATTACTCTCAAACCTGAAGCCAGACCAGTAGCACAAAAACAATATCCTATTAAGTGGGAGGCAAGGAAAAAGTTGGAGAAGCTTATAGAAAATTTTTTAGAATATGGGTTATGGAAGGAATGTGAATTAGGATATAATACATCAATATTACAAGTTAAAAGGCAAAAAAGCAAAATGGGGACTATTGATTTGGTACAATATTTAAGGGCCATTAATAAAACAGTACCTGATATTCATCCAGTAGCAGCTAATCAGTAGACACTCGCTACAACACTGAAAGGGGAATACAAATGGTTCACAGTGCTGGATCTTAAGGATGCCTTTTTCTGTAATACCTCTTGACCCAGATAGTTAGAAATTGTTTGCTTTTGAGTGGGAGAATCCAAACACTGGATGGAAGGTGCAACTAACATGGACTGTGCTACTCCAGGGCTTCAAAAGAGCCCTGCTATATTTGGCAATCAGTTGGCAAAAGAAATTGGAAAGCTGGAAAATATGGACAGAACTTTAGTACAATGTGTAGATGATATTCTGCCAACAACCAAGACTGAAAGGAAGTGCCTCGATGCTAATGTAAGCCTGTTGAATTTTTTGGGATAATCTGGATACAGGGTGTCAAAGAAAATGGCATAAATAGGCAAAGAAGCAGCAATATATCTCAGTTTTGAGATCTTGCAGGGAAAAAGAAGCTTGGGAAGCAGGTGAAAAGAAGCCATTTGCCACACTCCAGAGATGTCGGGACCCTCCACTACCAGCGGGAAAAGCCTCCTGGCCCCGACCGCGGCCCCACAACCCACAGCGGCCCCAGGTGCCGGGACACTCTGCCCCTTCCCTGCCCCCACACAGACGCCCCTTGCTCCAAGGCAAACAGTGGCCGCGATGCCCCAGACAGCGCCCCTCCTTGGGAAGCCTGCGCCCCTTCCACTGGTGGCTCCACCCCAAAAGACATCATGCCTCCCAGTTCCCACGCGGCCCCTCCTGGTTCCCATGCCCCCCGCATCTGGTTCCCACGCCTTGGAGGCCAGAAGTGGGAGGGCCGAGGCCCAGAGGGAGAGGGAACTATTCGTGGCACGGGTGATGTATAATCGGTTGGGGGAAAACCCGTGGTGGGAACCTTTCCCATATGCACACCTAAGTGAGTTGCGTAAGGTTGCCAAGGAGTTTGGACGGGAGTCTCCTTATTTTAAAAGTGTGTTGCATGCCACGTTTGCAACCAATGTACTGGTGCCCAATGACATTAAGACAGTGATGGCCAGTTTACTCACCTCTGCCCAGTACTGGTTATGGGAAAGGTCTTGGAAAAGACAGCTTAAAGATCTATTAGAGACCTATAAGCAAGACCATTTAAGGGCATATCTCACTATGAACCATCTGTGTGGTGAGGGGGACTTTGAGAAACCCCAGGAGCAAGTTGTTAACTTGCCAGCCGTGGTCTTGGACAATATGAAAAGGGTAGCGCAACGGGGATTGCTGTGTTTGCCGTCCACTACTGCTCCTTCGATAGGTTACTCCATGATCAGGCGAGGGCCTGAGGAGTCATTTGTGGACTTTGTAGACAGATTGAAGGAGGCGGTAAGGAAACAAATAGAGGATACCCATATGCAAAAGGAACTCCTGCGGTCCCTAGCGAGAGAAAATGCTAATGAGGAGTGCAAGAGGGTATTAAAGGCTTTACCCATGGACCCCAAGCCCACGATAGAGCACATGGTCGAGGTCTGCGCTGAGATAATGCCAGAGAAACCTATGGTGCCTAAGACCCCCCAGAGAAGGGTAATAGGACCGGCTGCATCACAAGAACTGGATAAAGACAAAAGGAAATGTTTTAACTGTGGTAGCCCTCACCATTTTGCTAAGAACTGTCCAAAGCCTCGCAAATCTAATGTGAGTTCTAAGCCTGTTGTTCCAGGAGAGGTCCCCTGCCCTTGCCACCAGCAGCAGGGAAACCTGCAATAGAGCGTGGAACGGCTCCACGCACGGACAACAAATCAAATGCCGTCTCTTCCTGCTCTGCCGTCCACCGCTCGCGAGACCACCAGCCACAGCGGGAAGAAGAAAAGAGGCTACTTGTGGTGAGTGCAAGAGCACACCAATTCCAGCATGAGGCACCACAGCACATAACTGTACACTTTAATAAACACTTGGACACTACCACAGACTTACTTATCATAGGGAATTCCACGACAGGCCCTCCGGAACTGTTTGTCCTGCCTGAAATCCACAAAGTGGATCCCGGCAAAAGGTTCAATATCACTGTGACTTGTACCAACCCTCCCCAATGGGGAAACCAGTGAGAGGAGGATCTATAAGTTCTTGTGGTCTCTTTAATGATTTTAACAATTGTGTTTAAGACTTCCGCAGAATCACCTACCCCAACCCCATCCACGTCCCCAACCAAGACCAGCACAGCGTTTCCTGCCTCTTCCACCCCAGCTGAAGGCACCGGTGCCTGTCAACACCACAGTGGCATCTACGTCCCAGACAAGCAAAATTCCCAGTGCAAATGACGGTGCCCCTGACAGTGACTCCACTGTGTCCAGCTCCAACGGAAGAGATTTGGGACTTGATGGGACCTTGGGAACTCGAGGGATGGGTTGGCCCTCCCTTTGAAGGAGGTTTTGCAGGAGTCCCTGATTGTTTTATTAGTTACTTGTATAGGAATCTTTCTGACCGTTTTTCGTTCTTTCCTGTATAATTATCTGTTTAAGTGTTTGGTCCACGCTCCCTTTCGTTGATCAGGAAAGCTTTCTTTTTAAACAAAGAAGGGAGAGATGTGGCGGCCGTTGAGACTACCACTGAGGCCCAGGAAGGTCCCAAGGAATCTAAGGAGCCATGGTGGAGGGTTGCTCAGGTTTGAAAATCCTCCCCTTCCCTCTGGAGGACAATAGTTTCTTCCACGTGATTGATGTATTCTCCCTATGTTAATTGTGCCCCCATGATTGGACTGTTTGTTCTCCACCCCTTATGCATATGTATCTGTATCTAGAAGGTTCTGTGCTACTCGGTACTCCATTGGTTGTGGTTCTCTCTCTTCTCCCCTTCCCTCTCCTCATTGGACTGTGTAAGCTTGTCCCGCCTACCCCCCTTCCCCTGGACTCTCTCCTGATTGGTTAGTTACTGCTGTATAAAAGTCTGTGCTCTCCTTTGTTCTGGGTCTTCTGTCCCTGGACCCATTTGAGCGAGGAACTGTTAATAAACTCCTCGGATACCCACACAGAAGATCCCTCCCTTATTCTTTACCCCTGGACCTGCTAGGACTTGTCTCTCTGTGCCCACCGGCAGGGTAGCAGAGTGCCACAGCAGGAGCTAAAGCAGCCCCACCAGACCGGCTCCCCATGGGACGCTTCTGGAACACGCTGCCAAACTCTGTCCCCCAGGACAGTCCCCGTGCAGGTGATACCCGTCCCTCTGCATTACCCACCAAGTGCAACCAGGTCCCTGAGCAAAGACAACCTCACGGGTGGGTTTGTCTTTACCCGAGGCAGAATTAATCCAAACATTCTTCCCTAACAAACCTCTGACATGTACCACCAGAACCTTGTCTCCATCTGCTGTATGCAGGGGTTCTGATTGGGCAGAGCCTGCTCAGTTAGTGGAGCATCTGGTGTTAACCAACCAAGTGGCCTTTGCTAAATGCATCTCCCAATTTCTGAAGATCCCCCTGCCAAGTGCCTTCAAGGTGGTTTTTAGCAGTCCATTGCACCCCTCAACTTTCCCAGCAGCTGGTGCATGATAAAGAATGTGGTATACCCACTCAATGCCGTGTTCCCTAGCCCAGGTGTTTATAAGGCTGTTCTTGAGATGAGTCCCCTCATCTGGCTCAATTCTCTTTTGGGTGCCATGCCTCCAGAGGACCTGCTTTTCAAGGCCCAGGATGGTGTTCCGGGCAGTAGTGTGAGGCACAGGGTAGGTCTCCAACCATCCAGTGGTGGCTTCTACCATTGTGAGCACGTAACGCTTGCATTGGCAGGTTTCTTCTGCTGGCAGTTAATTGTAGGGTGGTGCTTCCTCAGCATGTGTCACCTGTTCCTGCTCCTCTTCATCAGTTAGACCAAAGTTTTCACCTTCAGGCCAATTTGTAATCACTTCCAAAATCCCAGGGCAGTTCAGGTTTCCAATATGGGCTCACTGTGTGATGAGGGCAATCCATTTACTCCATGTGGCCTATGTGGTGTGAGAGCCTAAGAGCCCCAAGGCTCCTCCCTTCCCCGGACCCACCTTAAAGCTACAGCAACCATTTCGGGGCAAAGAGCAGATGGTCAGGGAATAGAAAACCACCCCAAGACAGAATGTTATGCCATTCAGGCAAGAGGAATATTTTCCAAGGCTGGTCATAAGGAAAACAGGAGCTTGTTAGCAATTCCTGGGAGCAGACAGTATTTCTGATAAGCTCAGAAAGAGCTGAGCCCAGGTGGTGTTTTCAAGGTCAAGGCCTAACAAGCATTTCTCAGATCACGCTGCAGCCTGGAAAGGAGGAGGGGAGGGGGAGAATGCACCACCACAGTAGGTTACCAAGAGGACTTGATATGGTCCCTTCCACTTCTCCTGGATTGGTCAAAAATTCCAGGTTCTGACGCACACCATATCTCCTGGTTGGAAAGGATGTATATGCGAGTCTAGTCCAAATGATCTGTTGACAAAGATGTGCCTTTTAAGACTTAAAAGAGTTAGTCCCAGTGGTATTAAATATCAATTTCAGCAAAACTTTTGAGACTTGCCTTGCCTTGTTGGTGCAACATGGGAAAGCTTCTGGCCATCCAGAAAAAGTATCTACCAATACCAAAATGTACCAGTCCTCATGCTGCCTGGGCAGTTCTGCAAAATCAATTTGCCAATAATCACCTAGTGAATTCCCCTGTTTTACTAGCCCCAGAAGCAGCCTTCTTCTATTCTTGGTATTATTTTGCAAACAAATCCCATATTTTTCAATAACAGTTCTATTAATTTCTGTCATTTTTGTGCTTGCTATATTCCTTGGTAAACTAGTTACCGTATTCTTTATTTCCTAATGTGTTTCCTGATGTTTCTGTTCCATTATCTTATATGTTATTTGTGGAGGTACAATTACCTGCCCACATGAGGTTACCAGTCATCTGCTGGGATTTTCCGTAGCTTCTAATGATGGGGCTAACCGCCTGTCCTGAGTACTATAATTTGGTTTTTGTTCCAGGACATTCAACTTTTTGCTAGATATTAATGCAAGGATACCTTGTTCAGTAACCTCTTTAGCTGCTTTGTTAGCTAATTGGTTCCCTGTATTAAATGTGGAGTCTCCAAACTAATGGGCTTTACTGGTGCATCAGGGCCACTTCTTTTGACTTTTGCACACCCTGTAGTAGTTGACTAATTTCTTCTTTGTACTCAATAGGAGACCTCTGTGCTGATAACAATCCCCTTTCCTTCCATATGGCTCCATGTGGGTGTATTATACCAAAAGCATATTTTAAATCGGTCAATATGTTTACCCTTTTTCCTTTAGTGATTTCTAGCACTCAGTGTAAGGTAATTAAAACTGCTTTTTGTGTGGATATGTTAAAAGGTAAAGCCTGGGCTTCTATTATCTGGGTCGAGATTCTCACTGCATACCCAGCTGCCCATCTTTCATTTTATACCATGCTGCTCCCATCAGCATACAGGTCCAGTTCCAGGTCCTGGATGGAATCGCTCTTGAGATCTGGCCTGCCAGGACACACTTGTTCGATGGTTACCAGGCAGTCATGGTACAAAGGTCTCTGGGCTTCTTCTGAAGCCTGAAGAAACATGGATGGGTTCAAAGTAGTGGTTACCTATTGCCTGTGTGGGGACTGTCCTGGTGGACAGAGTCTGGCAACATGTCCCAGAAGCATCCCTCGGGGAGCCGCTCTGGTGGGGCTGCTTTAGCTCCTGCTGTGGCACTCTGCTACCCTGCCAGTGGGCACAGTAAGGTAAGCCCCAGCAGGTCCAGGGGTAAAGAATAAGGGAAGGATCTTCTGTATGGATATTTGAGGAGTTTATTAAAGGTTCCTGTCTTAGGTTACAATGGTATGTATTCTATCACCACCTTCATGGGAGGTTGGGGCCGGGTGGGGCAGTGTTCCTGGCTCATCCCTGATGGCCGCGGGACATCATCTCTAATGGGCCAGTCATTAGAGCCAAGTGGGGCACTTTGCTTTGCTCATCCCTAATGGCTGCAGTTAATGGGCCATTGAGTCCCACTGATAAACTACATCATCCCATTGTGAGATGCCCCGCCCAGGGGGAGGAACCAATGTATCCCTATCTGCATATAAACTAGGATTTGAAACACCACAAGGCAGCTTTTCCACTGGATTCCCAGAGGATGACCTGACCCTTCTACACCACCACTGGACCTTCAGAGGAGAACTACACCTTTCACAGGATCACTGCTTCAACAGAACCACATCTATCACTCCCAGAGGACTGCAACCACCTTCTAAGTAGTCTACTACCAACACCCTGACCGACAGGGTGTCAGGTTGTATTCTGGCTCTGTCAGTGTTTTTGTATTATTGCATTTTTCTATTAGATTGTAGTTCTGACTTTGAGTCTCTCACTGATTTGCTTTCAAACTACCACAGTTCCTCACTCGAATGGATCAAGGGAGAGAAGACCCAGAACAAAGGAGAGCACAGACTTTTATACAGCAGTAACTAACCAATCAGGAGAGGGACCGGGGCGGGGGGAAAGCCTCGTCTTGGCTTGGTCTGTCATCTACATCAGTGCTGTGAACAGGTTTCCCTGAAGTCGATGCCGGTTCCAGATATGGTTTCATGGCCTTGGCTGAACCCATCTTGGTCCTGTTGGGGTGGAAATGCAGCCATACCACCTCCCCCAGGTAATTAGTGGGAATGGCCCTTGAATTTGGTGGCTTTCTGCGTCCTTGATCAACACCAGCAGTTGCTCCTTTAATTTGGCCTGGGTCGAATTAGTGAAATGCTGGAATACTGGGGGGATAGGCTTGGAAAATGAGTTATTTAAGAAACTGATAGTGAAAAGCGCCTTACAGAGTCTTGGAATGGGAGTATTGTCCTCTCATCCTCCCCGCTGTTGATGAAGGAACCTTTTCACGGTTTGGTGGGCCCTTTCTACAACCGATTGTCCTGTGGGGGAGTGAGGTATCCCTGTGGTGTGCTTAATGCCCCACTGCTGGAAAAAGTCCCTTAGCCTAGCTGAAACATAGGCCGGACCATTGTCTGTTTTTACTTCTTCAGGGACACCCAGCATTGAGAATGCCATGAGGAAATGCTTAACGGCATCCTTCGCTTTCTCGCCCGAATGGGCAGAGGCAAACATGGCCCCGGAGAACGTGCCTATGGACACATGCACATATTTAAACCTCCCGAACTGAGGGAAGTGATTCACGTCAGTTTGCCAGAGCTGGCAACTTCTCAGATCCCGGGGATTGACTCCCATACTGAGTGCTGGAATCTGGTATCTCTGGCAGTTTGAGCACGTCACCACTATTGCCCGAGCCTGCTCATGAGGGAGGTGGAACATCCTCATGAGGGCTGAGACGTTTTGATGGAAGAATTGATGGCTCAGCCTGGCTTGTGCAAAGATATCTGGGATGTTGGGGGATTGCACAGCCATAGCTAAGGCGTCTGCCCTTCTGTTGCCCTCGGCAATGGGTCCTGGCAATCCCGTGTGCGATCTCACGTGCATAACATGAAAAGGTTGCTCCCGGTGAGAAAGGAGATGAACTAGCCTCGAGAGAAAGTTAAACAATTTGGGATTGGACACCCTCTTCAGCAAGGCATGTTCAGCCCTGGTAGTTACACCAGCCACATATGCCAAATCTGTGACCAAATTGAGCAGTTCCTGGAATTTTTCAAAGACCCTGACAACGGCTGACAGTTCCTTAATCTGTGGTGAACCTTCCACCACCTGAACCTCAGATTACCATTTCTGAGTTCAGGGATCCCACCAAGTCATTACTGACTTGCGGGACGCCCCAGAGCTGTCAGTAAAAACAGGGCATTTAATGGAGTTTTACTTTGCATCATTTTTGGGGCCAGGTTAAAAGTGGTGTTGAACAGATGATGTTTTAATTTATGAACCGAAATCTGGCCTGGGTAACTGTCCAAGGCGAACTGAAGGTGTTCATTGGTTTGGAGCAAACCCTCCAAAACCTCTGTTGTCAATGGCATGTATATGTATGTGAAATCACACCCCACAAGAGTGCGGAGCCGAGTCCTAGCTTTTCTTATTAACTTGGCCATCAATTCCTGTGGTGCAGTGATACTCTTGGATGGCTGATGGGGAAGAAAGATCCACTCTATAGTGAGAAGTGAATCCTTCAACCCTGTGTCCCACTGAAAAATGAGTCCATGTAGGTCGGGTCACCGACCTAGTATAATAAACCTGAATGGTAGTTTGGGATCCATCCTATGAGCCTTGCGTGTGGATAGGGCGTGCTGTACTTTACCAATGGCCTCCTGGGCCTCTGCAGTGATGATACGCGGCGAGTCCAGTGCCTCGCAGCTCTTCAGGAGGTTGAATAAGGGCGCGAGGTCGGCCGTCGTGAGTCCCAGCAGAAGACGTACCCAGTTCATGGAGCCACACAGCTGGTGGAGATCCCAGAGGGTCTTTGGGTTGTCCTTGATGGTCAGCTGCTGGGGCACGACGGTTCTCTTGCCAATGCGGAGTCCTAGGTAGGTCCATGGGCAGGTACGCTGTATCTTTTCTGGCTGTATTTTAAGCCCCGCCTTTTCGATTGCTCGAATGGTCTCGGATAAAGTCTTGTCCAGGTAAGGGACACAAACCAACACATCATCCATATAATGGAAGATAATAGCCTTTGGGAAGGCCTTCTGGATGGGTGACAGGATCCCATTGTGAGATGCCCCGCCCAGGGGGAGGAACCAATGTATCCCTATCTGCATATAAACCAGGATTTGAAACATCAGGCAAGAACAGGTGGAGGCTCCTCCACGACCTTCGCAAGATCAATAAGGTCATTGTGGACATGGGCCCCCTGCAGCCAGGGTTACGCTCGCCCTCAATGCTCCCCCGACAATGGAAATTGGCAGTCATTGATATTAAGGACTGTTTTTTAATATACCTTTAAACCCACGAGATGCCCCTGGCTTCGCCTTTTCCTTTCCATCTGTTAACCGCAAGGCCCCAATGTGACGTTATCATTGGCGTGTGTTGCCCCAAGGTATGAAAAATTTGGCCTATATCTGACAATGGTACATTGCAAAAATCCTGTCACCCATCCAGAAGGCCTTCCCAAAGGCTATTATCTTCCATTATATGGATGATGTGTTGGTTTGTGTCCCTTACCTGGACAAGACTTTATCCGAGACCATTCGAGCAATCGAAAAGGCGGGGCTTAAAATACAGCCAGAAAAGATACAGCGTACCTGCCCATGGACCTACCTAGGACTCCGCATTGGCAAGAGAACCGTCGTGCCCCAGCAGCTGACCATCAAGGACAACCCAAAGACCCTCTGGGATCTCCACCAGCTGTGTGGCTCCATGAACTGGGTACGTCTTCTGCTGGGACTCACGACGGCCGACCTCGCGCCCTTATTCAACCTCCTGAAGAGCTGCGAGGCACTGGACTCGCCGCGTATCATCACTGCAGAGGCCCAGGAGGCCATTGGTAAAGTACAGCACGCCCTATCCACACGCAAGGCTCATAGGATGGATCCCAAACTACCATTCAGGTTTACTATACTAGGTCGGTAACCCGACCTACATGGACTCATTTTTCAGTGGGACACAGGGTTGAAGGATTCACTTCTCACTATAGAGTGGATCTTTCTTCCCCATCAGCCATCCAAGAGTATCACTGCACCACAGGAATTGATGGCCAAGTTAATAAGAAAAGCTAGGACTCGGCTCCGCACTCTTGTGGGGTGTGATTTCACATACATATACATGCCATTGACAACAGAGGTTTTGGAGGGTTTGCTCCAAACCAATGAACACCTTCAGTTCGCCTTGGACAGTTACCCAGGCCAGATTTCGGTTCATAAATTAAAACATCATCTGTTCAACACCACTTTTAACCTGGCCCCAAAAATGATGCAAAGTAAAACTCCATTAAATGCCCTGTTTTTACTGACAGCTCTGGGGCGTCCCGCAAGTCAGTAATGACTTGGTGGGATCCCTGAACTCAGAAATGGTAATCTGAGGTTCAGGTGGTGGAAGGTTCACCACAGATTAAGGAACTGTCAGCCGTTGGCAGGGTCTTTGAAAAATTCCAGGAACTGCTCAATTTGGTCACAGATTTGGCATATGTGGCTGGTGTAACTACCAGGGCTGAACATGCCTTGCTGAAGAGGGTGTCCAATCCCAAATTGTTTAACTTTCTCTCGAGGCTAGTTCATCTCCTTTCTCACCGGGAGCAACCTTTTCATGTTATGCACGTGAGATCGCACACGGGATTGCCAGGACCCATTGCCGAGGGCAACAGAAGGGCAGACGCCTTAGCTATGGCTGTGCAATCCCCCAACATCCCAGATATCTTTGCACAAGCCAGGCTGAGCCATCAATTCTTCCATCAAAACGTCTCAGCCCTCATGAGGATGTTCCACCTCCCTCATGAGCAGGCTCGGGCAATAGTGGTGACGTGCTCAAACTGCCAGAGATACCAGATTCCAGCACTCAGTATGGGAGTCAATCCCCGGGATCTGAGAAGTTGCCAGCTCTGGCAAACTGACGTGAATCACTTCCCTCAGTTCGGGAGGTTTAAATATGTGCATGTGTCCATAGGCACGTTCTCCGGGGCCATGTTTGCCTCTGCCCATTCGGGCGAGAAAGCGAAGGATGCCGTTAAGCATTTCCTCATGGCATTCTCAATGCTGGGTGTCCCTGAAGAAGTAAAAACAGACAATGGTCCGGCCTATGTTTCAGCTAGGCTAAGGGACTTTTTCCAGCAGTGGGGCATTAAGCACACCACAGGGATACCTCACTCCCCCACAGGACAATCGGTTGTAGAAAGGGCCCACCAAACCGTGAAAAGGTTCCTTCATCAACAGCGGGGAGGATGAGAGGACAATACTCCCATTCCAAGACTCTGTAAGGCGCTTTTCACTATCAGTTTCTTAAATAACTCATTTTCCAAGCCTATCCCCCCAGTATTCCAGCATTTCACTAATTCGACCCAGGCCAAATTAAAGGAGCAACTGCTGGTGTTGATCAAGGACGCAGAAAGCCACCAAATTCAAGGGCCATTCCCACTAATTACCTGGGGGAGGTGGTATGGCTGCATTTCCACCCCAACAGGACCAAGATGGGTTCAGCCAAGGCCATGAAACCATATCTGGAACCGGCATCGACTTCAGGGAAACCTGTTCACAGCACTGATGTAGATGACAGACCAAGCCAAGACGAGGCTTTCCCCCCGCCCCGGTCCCTCTCCTGATTGGTTAGTTACTGCTGTATAAAAGTCTGTGCTCTCCTTTGTTCTGGGTCTTCTCTCCCTTGATCCATTCGAGTGAGGAACTGTGGTAGTTTGAAAGCAAATCAGTGAGAGACTCAAAGTCAGAACTACAATCTAATAGAAAAATGCAATAATACAAAAACACTGACAGAGCCAGAATACAACCTGACACCCTGTCGGTCAGGGTGTTGGTAGTAGACTACTTAGAAGGTGGTTGCAGTCCTCTGGGAGTGATAGATGTGGTTCTGTTGAAGCAGTGATCCTGTGAAAGGTGTAGTTCTCCTCTGAAGGTCCAGTGGTGGTGTAGAAGGGTCAGGTCATCCTCTGGGAATCCAGTGGAAAAGCTGCCTTGTGGTGTTTCAAATCCTAGTTTATATGCAGATAGGGATACATTGGTTCCTCCCCCTGGGCGGGGCATCTCACAATGGGATGATGTAGTTTATCAGTGGGACTCAATGGCCCATTAACTGCAGCCATTAGGGATGAGCAAAGCAAAGTGCCCCACTTGGCTCTAATGACTGGCCCATTAGAGATGATGTCCCGCGGCCATCAGGGATGAGCCAGGAACACTGCCCCACCCGGCCCCAACCTCCCATGAAGGTGGTGATAGAATACATACCATTGTAACCTAAGACAGGAACCTTTAATAAACTCCTCAAATATCCATACAGAAGATCCTTCCCTTATTCTTTACCCCTGGACCTGCTGGGGCTTACCTTACTGTGCCCACTGGCAGGGTAGCAGAGTGCCACAGCAGGAGCTAAAGCAGCCCCACCAGAGCGGCTCCCCGAGGGATGCTTCTGGGACATGTTGCCAGACTCTGTCCACCAGGACAGTCCCCACACAGGCAATAGGTAACCACTACTTTGAACCCATCCATGTTTCTTCAGGCTTCAGAAGAAGCCCAGAGACCTTTGTACCATGACTGCCTGGTAACCATCGAACAAGTGTGTCCTGGCAGGCCAGATCTCAAGAGCGATTCCATCCAGGACCTGGAACTGGACCTGTATGCTGATGGGAGCAGCATGGTATAAAATGAAAGATGGGCAGCTGGGTATGCAGTGAGAATCTCGACCCAGATAATAGAAGCCCAGGCTTTACCTTTTAACATATCCACACAAAAAGCAGTTTTAATTACCTTACACTGAGTGCTAGAAATCACTAAAGGAAAAAGGGTAAACATATTGACCGATTTAAAATATGCTTTTGGTATAATATACCCACATGGAGCCATATGGAAGGAAAGGGGATTGTTATCAGCACAGAGGTCTCCTATTGAGTACAAAGAAGAAATTAGTCAACTACTACAGGGTGTGCAAAAGTCAAAAGAAGTGGCCCTGATGCACCAGTAAAGCCCATTAGTTTGGAGACTCCACATTTAATACAGGGAACCAATTAGCTAACAAAGCAGCTAAAGAGGTTACTGAACAAGGTATCCTTGCATTAATATCTAGCAAAAAGTTGAATGTCCTGGAACAAAAACCAAATTATAGTACTCAGGACAGGCGGTTAGCCCCATCATTAGAAGCTACGGAAAATCCCAGCAGATGACTGGTAACCTCATGTGGGCAGGTAATTGTACCTCCACAAATAACATATAAGATAATGGAACAGAAACATCAGGAAACACATTAGGAAATAAAGAATACGGTAACTAGTTTACCAAGGAATATAGCAAGCACAAAAATGACAGAAATTAATAGAACTGTTATTGAAAAATATGGGATTTGTTTGCAAAATAATACCAAGAATAGAAGAAGGCTGCTTCTGGGGCTAGTAAAACAGGGGAATTCACTAGGTGATTATTGGCAAATTGATTTTGCAGAACTGCCCAGGCAGCATGAGGACTGGTACATTTTGGTATTGGTAGATACTTTTTCTGGATGGCCAGAAGCTTTCCCATGTTGCACCAACAAGGCAAGGCAAGTCTCAAAAGTTTTGCTGAAATTGATATTTAATACCACTGGGACTAACTCTTTTAAGTCTTAAAAGGCACATCTTTGTCAACAGATCATTTGGACTAGACTCGCATATACATCCTTTCCAACCAGGAGATATGGTGTGCGTCAGAACCTGGAATTTTTGACCAATCCAGGAGAAGTGGAAGGGACCATATCAAGTCCTCTTGGTAACCTACTGTGGTGGTGCATTCTCCCCCTCCCCTCCTCCTTTCCAGGCTGCAGCGTGATCTGAGAAATGCTTGTTAGGCCTTGACCTTGAAAACACCACCTGGGCTCAGCTCTTTCTGAGCTTATCAGAAATACTGTCTGCTCCCAGGAATTGCTAACAAGCTCCTGTTTTCCTTATGACCAGCCTTGGAAAATATTCCTCTTGCCTGAATGGCATAACATTCTGTCTTGGGGTGGTTTTCTATTCCCTGACCATCTGCTCTTTGCCCCGAAATGGTTGCTGTAGCTTTAAGGTGGGTCCGGGGAAGGGAGGAGCCTTGGGGCTCTTAGGCTCTCACACCACATAGGCCACATGGAGTAAATGGATTGCCCTCATCACACAGTGAGCCCATATTGGAAACCTGAACTGCCCTGGGATTTTGGAAGTGATTACAAATTGGCCTGAAGGTGAAAACTTTGGTCTAACTGATGAAGAGGAGCAGGAACAGGTGACACATGCTGAGGAAGCACCACCCTACAATTAACTGCCAGCAGAAGAAACCTGCCAATGCAAGCGTTACGTGCTCACAATGGTAGAAGCCACCACTGGATGGTTGGAGACCTACCCTGTGCCTCACACTACTGCCCGGAACACCATCCTGGGCCTTGAAAAGCAGGTCCTCTGGAGGCATGGCACCCAAAAGAGAATTGAGCCAGATGAGGGGACTCATCTCAAGAACAGCCTTATAAACACCTGGGCTAGGGAACACGGCATTGAGTGGGTATACCACATTCTTTATCATGCACCAGCTGCTGGGAAAGTTGAGGGGTGCAATGGACTGCTAAAAACCACCTTGAAGGCACTTGGCAGGGGGATCTTCAGAAATTGGGAGATGCATTTAGCAAAGGCCACTTGGTTGGTTAACACCAGATGCTCCACTAACTGAGCAGGCTCTGCCCAATCAGAACCCCTGCATACAGCAGATGGAGACAAGGTTCTGGTGGTACATGTCAGAGGTTTGTTAGGGAAGAATGTTTGGATTAATTCTGCCTCGGGTAAAGACAAACCCACCCGTGAGGTTGTCTTTGCTCAGGGACCTGGTTGCACTTGGTGGGTAATGCAGAGGGACGGGTATCACCTGCACGGGGACTGTCCTGGGGGACAGAGTTTGGCAGCGTGTTCCAGAAGCGTCCCATGGGGAGCCGGTCTGGTGGGGCTGCTTTAGCTCCTGCTGTGGCACTCTGCTACCCTGCCGGTGGGCACAGAGAGACAAGTCCTAGCAGGTCCAGGGGTAAAGAATAAGGGAGGGATCTTCTGTGTGGGTATCCGAGGAGTTTATTAACAGTTCCTCGCTCAAATGGGTCCAGGGACAGAAGACCCAGAACAAAGGAGAGCACAGACTTTTATACAGCAGTAACTAACCAATCAGGAGAGAGTCCAGGGGAAGGGGGGTAGGCGGGACAAGCTTACACAGTCCAATGAGGAGAGGGAAGGGGAGAAGAGAGAGAACCACAACCAATGGAGTACCGAGTAGCACAGAACCTTCTAGATACAGATACATATGCATAAGGGGTGGAGAACAAACAGTCCAATCATGGGGGCACAATTAACATAGGGAGAATACATCAATCACGTGGAAGAAACTATTGTCCTCCAGAGGGAAGGGGAGGATTTTCAAACCTGAGCAACCCTCCACCATGGCTCCTTAGATTCCTTGGGACCTTCCTGGGCCTCAGTGGTAGTCTCAACGGCCGCCACATCTCTCCCTTCTTTGTTTAAAAAGAAAGCTTTCCTGATCAACGAAAGGGAGCGTGGACCAAACACTTAAACAGATAATTATACAGGAAAGAACGAAAAACGGTCAGAAAGATTCCTATACAAGTAACTAATAAAACAATCAGGGACTCCTGCAAAACCTCCTTCAAAGGGAGGGCCAACCCATCCCTCGAGTTCCCAAGGTCCCATCAAGTCCCAAATCTCTTCCGTTGGAGCTGGACACAGTGGAGTCACTGTCAGGGGCACCGTCATTTGCACTGGGAATTTTGCTTGTCTGGGACGTAGATGCCACTGTGGTGTTGACAGGCACCGGTGCCTTCAGCTGGGGTGGAAGAGGCAGGAAACGCTGTGCTGGTCTTGGTTGGGGACGTGGATGGGGTTGGGGTAGGTGATTCTGCGGAAGTCTTAAACACAATTGTTAAAATCATTAAAGAGACCACAAGAACTTATAGATCCTCCTCTCACTGGTTTCCCCATTGGGGAGGGTTGGTACAAGTCACAGTGATATTGAACCTTTTGCCGGGATCCACTTTGTGGATTTCAGGCAGGACAAACAGTTCCGGAGGGCCTGTCGTGGAATTCCCTATGATAAGTAAGTCTGTGGTAGTGTCCAAGTGTTTATTAAAGTGTACAGTTATGTGCTGTGGTGCCTCATGCTGGAATTGGTGTGCTCTTGCACTCACCACAAGTAGCCTCTTTTCTTCTTCCCGCTGTGGCTGGTGGTCTCGCGAGCGGTGGACGGCAGAGCAGGAAGAGACGGCATTTGATTTGTTGTCCGTGCGTGGAGCCGTTCCACGCTCTATTGCAGGTTTCCCTGCTGCTGGTGGCAAGGGCAGGGGACCTCTCCTGGAACAACAGGCTTAGAACTCACATTAGATTTGCGAGGCTTTGGACAGTTCTTAGCAAAATGGTGAGGGCTACCACAGTTAAAACATTTCCTTTTGTCTTTATCCAGTTCTTGTGATGCAGCCGGTCCTATTACCCTTCTCTGGGGGGTCTTAGGCACCATAGGTTTCTCTGGCATTATCTCAGCGCAGACCTCGACCATGTGCTCTATCGTGGGCTTGGGGTCCATGGGTAAAGCCTTTAATACCCTCTTGCACTCCTCATTAGCATTTTCTCTCGCTAGGGACCGCAGGAGTTCCTTTTGCATATGGGTATCCTCTATTTGTTTCCTTACCGCCTCCTTCAATCTGTCTACAAAGTCCACAAATGACTCCTCAGGCCCTCGCCTGATCATGGAGTAACCTATCGAAGGAGCAGTAGTGGACGGCAAACACAGCAATCCCCGTTGCGCTACCCTTTTCATATTGTCCAAGACCACGGCTGGCAAGTTAACAACTTGCTCCTGGGGTTTCTCAAAGTCCCCCTCACCACACAGATGGTTCATAGTGAGATATGCCCTTAAATGGTCTTGCTTATAGGTCTCTAATAGATCTTTAAGCTGTCTTTTCCAAGACCTTTCCCATAACCAGTACTGGGCAGAGGTGAGTAAACTGGCCATCACTGTCTTAATGTCATTGGGCACCAGTACATTGGTTGCAAACGTGGCATGCAACACACTTTTAAAATAAGGAGACTCCCGTCCAAACTCCTTGGCAACCTTACGCAACTCACTTAGGTGTGCATATGGGAAAGGTTCCCACCACGGGTTTTCCCCCAACCGATTATACATCACCCGTGCCACGAATAGTTCCCTCTCCCTCTGGGCCTCGGCCCTCCCACTTCTGGCCTCCAAGGCGTGGGAACCAGATGCGGGGGGCATGGGAACCAGGAGGGGCCGCGTGGGAACTGGGAGGCATGATGTCTTTTGGGGTGGAGCCACCAGTGGAAGGGGCGCAGGCTTCCCAAGGAGGGGCGCTGTCTGGGGCATCGCGGCCACTGTTTGCCTTGGAGCAAGGGGCGTCTGTGTGGGGGCAGGGAAGGGGCAGAGTGTCCCGGCACCTGGGGCCGCTGTGGGTTGTGGGGCCGCGGTCGGGGCCAGGAGGCTTTTCCCGCTGGTAGTGGAGGGTCCCGACATCTCTGGAGTGTGGCAAATGGCTTCTTTTCACCTGCTTCCCAAGCTTCTTTTTCCCTGCAAGATCTCAAAACTGAGATATATTGCTGCTTCTTTGCCTATTTATGCCATTTTCTTTGACACCCTGTATCCAGATTATCCCAAAAAATTCAACAGGCTTACATTAGCATCGAGGCACTTCCTTTCAGTCTTGGTTGTTGGCAGAATATCATCTACACATTGTACTAAAGTTCTGTCCATATTTTCCAGCTTTCCAATTTCTTTTGCCAACTGATTGCCAAATATAGCAGGGCTCTTTTGAAGCCCTGGAGTAGCACAGTCCATGTTAGTTGCACCTTCCATCCAGTGTTTGGATTCTCCCACTCAAAAGCAAACAATTTCTAACTATCTGGGTCAAGAGGTATTACAGAAAAAGGCATCCTTAAGATCCAGCACTGTGAACCATTTGTATTCCCCTTTCAGTGTTGTAGCGAGTGTCTACTGATTAGCTGCTACTGGATGAATATCAGGTACTGTTTTATTAATGGCCCTTAAATATTGTACCAAATCAATAGTCCCCATTTTGCTTTTTTGCCTTTTAACTTGTAATATTGATGTATTATATCCTAATTCACATTCCTTCCATAACCCATATTCTAAAAAATTTTCTATAAGCTTCTCCAACTTTTTCCTTGCCTCCCACTTAATAGGATATTGTTTTTGTGCTACTGGTCTGGCTTCAGGTTTGAGAGTAATCCTCACTGGTTTGACCACATTTGATCATCCAGGCATCTCAGTTGCCCATGCCAGTGGGGTTACAGCATTCTCTACCTCCTCTGGGATTTCTTCCACCTCATTTAATTCCTGTAACATAAAAATCTTTGTCTCAACGGCTTTTGATTTGGGTATTTGAATTTGTATTTCTCCATCCTGGAAAGTTGTTTGAGCATTCAATTTTCCCAATAAATCTCTCCCTAACAAGGGGACTGGACATTCAGGCATATACAAGAATTGATGTGTCCCCCCACCATTTTCTTAATTTAAATAGCAATGGTTGTATAAAAGGCCTGTTCTCTTTCCTCTGTGTCACACCCACAACACTTACTGGTTCCAAGCTAAATTTTCCTCTGCACGTATTCAGTACCAAATAAGTTGCTCCTGTATCAACTAAAAAAATTACATTTTCATTCCCCAGCGATAATGTAACTAGAGGCTCAACTGAGGATGATTTTCTCAATCCCCTTCAGGGAAATTCTTCATCGTTGCTTAAGATCATGAGCTTGATGGATTGAAGAGCCAGGTTTTGGTTTCCTGTCTGATTTCCCCATACCTTTTCGAATGTCCCCCTTCTTTACAAATTGCCAAAGTGTACTTAAGCCACCAATTATTACAATACAAATTGTCCATGTATACTTCAGCTACCAACTATTACAATACTCAACCAATTGTTTCTGAGTGAGGGATCCTGTCTTGGGTATGGTTTATTAACCCATAAAATTTTTGGGGTTTTTGTTCTGTTTTGTCTTGTTTCTGGGGTGGCTGCTGCCTGCCCCCCCCTCCCCTGCCCATCCTCCCTGGCTCTGGGAGTATTGCGATGAGTGGGAGCCAGGCCAGGGTTTCGGGAGAGAGTTGGCGAGGGGCAGCTCCTTGTTCTGGGTGGGCTGTTCAACTGGCCACATGGCTGGTATCTCTGACCATCATACTGCTGCTTCTGTGGGATTTGTCTGTTTCTTTTTGTTTCTTTTTGTTTCTTTTTGTTTCTTTTGCTTCAGCACTGTTACTGGTCTTGCCGGCTTACTTCTCTGCTGCTCTGCTGTTGGGAAGCCCAGAGACAGTGCGTGCCACGCCAGCACCCATGAACATCCTCATTTCCTGCTGGGGGTCACCCCCCTCCACACAGCCTGGACCTAGGGACCAGCCAGCGCCACTGAGAAATCCCAGGGAGCCTCTCCCTGCTGTGTTCGCGAGCCCAGCTGCCACTGTCCAGCCCCTGCCATTTCTTTGCCACTGCTCTGGGTTTTTTGCTTCACTGTAGCCTTTCACTCCCTGCCTGCCACAATGCTCTGTGGTTCCAGCTACAGCTGTAGAGTTTCTGATACATCTCATCTACCACTCTGGGATTTTTCTCATTCCGTCCGTTCCAGCTTACTGCTTCTGATGTTTCCTGCTACAGCTCCTTTTGGTATCCAGAAGGGCACCAGGATTGCCTGCCCCTGTGAGTTTCTAAAGGAAGCCCCTTTCCCATCACTTCTGCTGGCACACCCATCATTGTCCACGTGAGATACATGGCCAAACTTGCTCCACAGCACTCCCTCCGCAGCCATGGGGGAATAATCGCACCCCCCTGCCCAGCTGGGGAGGCACCAGCACCCCTGCCAGCTGTGACCGTAACTACATCAGAGGGGAAGGTGCTTGGCAGCCAAGAGAAGGCTGTTAATTGGGTTTCTGGATCTGTTTGTTGTTGCTGAAATTGTTGTTTATTTGTGTAGTGGTTTCAGTTCACCTGTTCGAGTTTCTGGCCAAATGCCAGCATACTTACCAAAATTTACTTGATGTTTGCTTTGAGATGAGGATTAGGAGTAGGCAAAGCAGGCTCAAACTTTATAGAGTATAAAGAAAATCTATTAATACACCAAAGACAAAGAAACAAAACAAGAAAAACCAGAACAAACTCCTCAGACCACCCCTCCTTCCCCCACCTCTCCATTTCTTTCTCCCTGACAACACACAAAAGACAACACTTCGACCTCCAGTCATTTCACCACCTCTGAAATAGTCCTTGTTTCAGTTCATTTAGGAAGAGAAGTCTCTTTTGCTTATACCATGGATTCTCTGTAAGAAAAATACAGTTTTTTATGGGTCTTCAGCCTCACCACCAGGCGCCACCGGGAAGAAAGATCTGCTGGTGATGGATGCCCCCTCCCACACCAGTAGCCTTCCCACAGCCACTAGGGTGGGTCATGACAGTACATGGGGTACCTTTTTAAGGATGAACAGTTCAATTGTAGCAACAAAGAAAATCCCTTCTTCCGTGTCTAGCAACACAGGTTCTCCTGACAACACAAGTTCTCTGGCATTCCCCCGGGACCAGGGCTCTGGGTTACAGCCTCTCCTCTCTCTTGGTTCAAGACTCTCATCAGGCTGTACTTATTTCCACACTTACTTTTCTTTACCCAGGTATTTCAGTTCACTGGCTGCAATTAGAACCTCACATATCCCCTTTGGGCTATGTCTTCATATATTACAGGGAATTTATTAGCTCAGTCCCCAACCATGGTTCTCCAAAAGAATTTTCAGCTTCACTCTCGAAGCACTTCTCATACATGTCCCTCTAGGCATCGGTTCTGCTTTCCTCACTGACTGTAAAGTCTCTATGCTGCATTTATGTAGATGTCCTCACTTGTTCCTCTCTCTCTGCAAGGAAGGATGAGTGTCTTTAATTTTAGTCCAGGCATGGATAGAGTTAATATCTCTCTCTCTCTCTCTCTTCCCGGCAGTGTGACGATCGTGTGGTCTTTGCCGGGCTGTTTGAAAACTCTGAGTCGGATGGCAGAAGCAGAGTCTCAGTGGCCTGTCTCTGTGAAGCTGGCTCGGCCTGGTAGGGTCGGCCGTGCCCGGGGTGACAGGGCAGGGCCTGGCCCGAACTGGACAGAGTCTGGCCCGGTCCTTGCCTGGCACAGAGCAAGGGGCCTGGCCCTGTCTAGTGTAGCTGCCATGTCAGCTGAACTGTATCTCCCGAGAACTCCGGCCGTTTCCTCCCCCATGCCCAGCTGCAGCTGCATGGCTGTTCCAAACCTCCCTTCCCCCTCCTCCCCTCCCTCTGGGGACGTGGGGGAAAAAGAAGGCCCAGAAGTCCTGGCCTTACCAGGGAGAGAAGCAGAGGAGCTTCTTTACTTTTAGCAACAGCAGGCAAAAAGAGGCAGAGGCTCAGATGTGCTCTGCTTATATATGATTTTTTCCTCGAAGGCAGATCAACGTTTTAATTGGTTTATCTACATATCAGTCCTTAAAACTACATGGTTATTGACTCTCTCTCTCGGGAAGGAAGTTGTATCACTTCCTGCAGCATAGGTCACTTCCTAGATTTTGACCCCTCCTGACTAACCCAGGACAGCCCCTGTTCCCTTTGCAGCACAGTCTTTTCGGTTATCAAGTCCTTGTTACATTCTCTTGCACCAGCAATGTCCTTGTTACATCTTCTCTCATCAGAGTGATTAGAGAGGTCAGACATGGTGTCTTCACTTCTTGTTCTTGCTTTGTCTCTCCTACGACTTCCACTGTACCAGGGCCAGGAGGTTTGCAGTGCTACCCAGCTCAACTTCTGTAGTTGTCTGATCTTCCACACCTTCATCCCAGGAAAAGCCCTATCCACGGGAAGGACTGCAGAGAGGGTGTTGTGGCCCATCAAAGGTTCCCCCCCCCCTCCCCCCAAAGGGGTCTCCAGAACCTTCACCAGAGCACTACAACATGATGCGACAGATCTACAATGTTGCAAGGGACACTGACAAACTTGCCCTCCCCAGGGGAGGCATGTGAGCATTCCCACCTGGCCCAAATGTATATTAATCCATTTGATTCTATACTTTTTGGTGACAGGTGGCAGGGGACCCTCACCACCAAGAAGACCAGAAGGAGGGGAGCAATGAGACATCATTGGAACCCTTGGAAGGGTGATATGGTTCTACCTAATCCCTGTCGTTTTCCTCCTTTATTACTAAATAAAATATATCAACTTTTTTGGCACCATCTAACCTCGTTTGGTTGTAATTGAGTTTTGGGATGTATTTTGAACCTTTCTGGATTCGATCCATTTTATTCAGAGGCTTAGTTTTCCTTGCTCTTCTGAGTTGATTCAGATCACAGCAGATGGTCCTTTTAAAAATTTCTAAATTAAACACATAAAATGCATGAATACTTTTTCCCTTTTTTTTTTTTAAGCATTTAGGCTTTGTGTTGTTGAACATGGAAATCTCCAATAACTCAAGAAAATGGGTTTTAAGTAAAATTTAAATGCTTTTACAAATTGGCATAGAGCTTTACTATTAAGGTTTTCTTCTGATTGAAGTCACATAAAATGCACATTCAAAGCAGCAGCATTTCCTAGCTGGCTGTGAAGTATCCCATGCTGCTCTGCGCAAAAGAGATAGCTACTTTGTGGGGAAGGTGATTTGTCTGAACACCTTCTTTCTTCAAGGACCACAAGCAAAACCTACCAATCTGCTTTTTAATACTTAGCTTTTAGAATGTTGAAGTGATGTACCTCAGAGGAATGTGTCTCAGCAAGTTCGCTGCTGACACAAAGCTGGGAGGTGTGGCCAATACACCACAGTGCTGCGCAGGCCTTCAGAAGGACCTCAACAGGTTGGAAAGATGGACAGAGAAGCACTGTCTGAAGTTCAACAAAGGCAGGTGCAGGGTCCTGTACCTGGAGAAGAATAACTCCAGGCACCAGTACAGGCTGGGGGTGACCTGCTGGAAAGCAGCTCTGCAGAGAAGGACCTGGTGGTCCTGGTAGACAATAAGCTGTCCATGAGCCAGCAGTGCCCTTGTGACCAAGAAGGTGTTAAGATCCGGTTATTAAAATTATTAGAGATGCCTCTGCCTGAATTAAGGTGCAAACGAGACCATATGCCAAAGTCAATAGTATGGATTTTATTTAACAGTAAATGTGAGGGGGAGAGAGAGAGAGAAAGAAATAGAAAAAGAGGTGGTGGGAGAAAGAAAGAAAGAGAGTGACAAAGACAGATGAAGTAGAAAATATAACCACTCCATGCATTCCAATGGCATCCCATTGATTGTCTTCTTCCGGTCTTCTTGGTAGTGAGGGTCCCGCAAAACAGAATCCAATGGATTAATATACATTGTACCTCCCAGGTGGGGGCGGGAGGGGGGGGGGAGGGCACAAGTTTGACACTGTCTCTTGCAACAGACTCTGGCTCTATTGCATCACTTTGCATCCCATGCAGTCCTATGGTGCAAGGCCTCAGGAATGTGTTGGGGGGGGGGGGGTGCTTTGGGGGTCTTTGATGGTTTATGACACCTCCTCAGCTGTTCCTCACGTGAATGTCCTGTGTGTATGTGGCCTCCCTGTGGTGGGGGGTTTTACAACTGAGCCATTTTGTGTAAGGGATGATGGGTGTTAACTCCCTCTGACCAGAGGTTACATCACACACCCAAAAACTCTCCTCCTCCTCCCTTGGTTGAGGGGGGAGTATGTTCAAACCTGGCCTCAGCAGATGAGTCTGTGGGCTATGGCCTCCCTGTTGGTTTAGAGACAAATTTTAGGAGAAAATGCTTTGGAATGGATGTTTCCTCTAAAGAGAAGGGCCCCAATAATCCCTTTTTGCCAATGAGAGAAATTAATACTGTCAGGAAAATTAATCTGCAAACACCAGAGGTTTATGTCCAAAAAGGAGACAGAGGAGTCCTGTAACTTATTTAGAATAAAGGGAGAGGCCATGGGGCAGTTCCCCTGGAGTCTCTCAAATTTTTAAAGGATGCAGCCTCCTTTTATCCTAATTTCCCAACTGCATTTCCCTCTCTCTTTCCCCATTGGCTGAGGTACTTGAGAGGTACAGACTTCCCAAAACAACTAATACCTGACCCCCTTCTAATGTATACCCCCCCTTTTTCTTTTTCCTTGTGTCTCTGTAATGAATGAGTAAATTATAAATGTTTACTTTTCGCATATTGCTAGAAATAATGTAGAAATAGTGTTGTGATAAAATATAGCAAAGTAGAAGCAAGACTGTAGTAAAATTACAACCTCGAGATAATTGTGATATATTGAAAAACGTAGTCATAAGTATATAGCTATAAACATTTTTTGAGTTGATGAATTGAAGCGCCAAGGAATTTAAAAGAAGATAACACCATTTGCCCCAATTCACAGTTCTCAAAGAAGCCTCTGCCTGACACTGACCACATACCTGAAGAGGTGTCACGTTGGCAGGATGGGGAGCAGAGACCAGGGAGAGAGGGGTGTGTGAAATGTAATTTTTTTTCTGAGCTTAATGAATATGTAACAGTTAAAGAGAGTATTTAACCCATTGTAAAATGAACGAAAACTGCACCTCTAGCAAATATGCTATGCTATGCTATGCTATGCTATTCTACTAATAAATGTTCAATATTATTCTACTAAAATTTTTGTTCCTGGACCAGTTTTTAACAGTCTCTGTTCTTTTTCTCTAAATCCAGTCTTGAGTGAGTAACAGTCTGTGTCAATTAGTGGAATTCCTATGGAATTTATGGTTCCCCTCATTGTTTCTTTCACCTCTCTGTATCTGGCCTTATCTACCATCAGGCCCACAGTTTGTTTGTAAAGACACCTCCTTCTCATTCCTTTCAATACCAGGGGGTGAAAGTGAAAAAAACCATTTATTAACAAAGCAAGATACCCACAAGGCGCAGGAAAGAAAAAAAAATTGAACCTTACACCCCACCCAGCCACGTGGCCAGGAGGCAAAGATGGCGGCTGTTCCCTTTGTCTCAGGGAAGGGAGGAGTCCACACAGCAGCTCAGGAAAAAAGTATAATGTGAGGAAAATAATCCACAAACACCAGAAGTTTATGTCCAAAAAGGAGACAGAGGAGTTGTGTAACTTTATTCAAATAAAGGGAGAGGCCATGGGGCATTTCCCCTGGGGTCTCTCAAATTGTGGAGGACGCAGCCTCTTTTTTATCGTAATTCCCCAACCGCAGGCCCTGCTCTCGTTCCCCATTGGCTGAGGTATTCGAGAGGTACAGACTTCCCGGAATCGCCTAATGCCCAAGATCCCCCTTTCCCAATGAATAATTCCCCGCCCCCCCTCTCGCCCTTGTCTTTCCCGGAATGGTCCTTCTTGGTTCCTTTCATATTCCAATATTCAGTTTTATTTATCAGTAGACCTGTGGTTTGTTTTTAAATGTAAATTTCAATGGAATTCTCCCCATTGTTTCTTTTATCTCTGGGTGCCAGTCTTATCTCTCAGACACTCTTTGTGAAGACAAGTTTCTTCGTTCCTTTTAATAGGAACCTGTTGGGCTTCTGGCGTTGGTCTGCTCCTCACAGCAGGCGAAACTGGTGGGTTTTAGTGTCCTTTCTTTTGCTAGCTTGGTCTTTCCCAGGCTTCCGACTGGCCGGGACCATCCCCGCAGGCTCCCTGGTCCAGGAAAAAAAATAAAACAATCCAAAACATTTCAAGGGGGGAAAAAACCCACAAAAACAAACAAAAAGAAACAACTGAAGGATCTCTGCTAGAGTCCAGGGGAAAAGGTGGGCAAAGTAAAAAAAGAAGCTTCTTGCCTAAGCAAGCAAAAAAACTAATCCAAAAAAGGCAACCAAGTAACATTCCGTGTTGCTGCCCAAAGCACGCCGGAGAGAGAGAGCTTGAACAAAATCCACGCTAGGGTTCCCAGGCTCCGGCTCCGGCTCTGACCCCTCCCCCTGGTTCATATTAAAGCTACAGCAGCCATTTCTGGGCATACAGCAAGTGATTAGGGAATAAAATATCATCATAAAATCACCCCAAGACACTCCTCCACCCCAAACCCATCCAGGGATCATTTTCAGGACAGCTGCTGCGTTTGGCTTTCTTGCGGATACATTCTTCCCCTTCAGCCTTGTTTACTTCTCCCTAGACCTGAGATAATTGAACAACAGTGTCACCTTTTTCTTATCTCAAGATCCCTTAGGCAGGGCTTAACTCCACAGTCCAAAGTTCCAGTCAGGAGTCACATTAAGGTAGGGGTGGGCTTTGGTGGTTGTAGCTTCTTTATTACAGTTTTGCCATAATGGAAATGTTTAAGCCATTAACCATAACCTTCTAGTCTCTCACAGAAGGCCAATGGTATCCTGGGGTGCATTAGGAAGAACATTGCCAGCAGGTCGAGGGAGGTGATCCTGCCCCTCTTCTCAGCCCTGGTGAGGCCTCACGTGGAATGCTGTGTCCAGTTCTGGGCCCCTCAGTGCAAGAGAGACATGGAGTTCCTGGACTAGGTCCAGCAAAGGGTGACAAAGATGATGAGGGGACTGGAGCATCTCTCTTAAGAGGAAGGACTGAGAGAGCTGGGCCTGTTCAGCCTCAAGAAGAGATGACTGAGAGAGGACCTCATCAGGGTATGTCAGTATCTGAAGGGAGGGTGTCAGAGGATGGAGCCAGGCTCTTCTCAGTGGTGGCAACCAATAGGACGAGAGGAAACAGGCAGAAACTGATGCATAGGAAGTTCCACCTGAATATGAGGAAGAACTTCTTTACTGTTGTAGTGGTTTCAGTTCGCCCATTCGAGTTTCTGGCCAAATGCCAGCACACTTACCAAAATTTACCTGATGTTTGCTGTGAGATAAGGATTAGGAGTAGGCAAAGCAGGCTCAAACTTTAAGAACATAAAGAAAGTTTATCAATAAACCAAAAAAAAAAAAAACCCAAGGAAAACCAGAACAAAACCCTCAGACCACCTCTCCTCCCCACACCTCTCCATTTCTTGCCCACTGACAGCACACAAAAAGACAACACTTTGACTTTCAGTCAGTTTACCACCTCTAAAATAGTCTTTTCTTAGTTCATTTAGGGAAAGAAGTCTTTCTTGCTTATACCATGGACTCTCTGTAAGAAAATACAGTTTTTTTATGGTTTTCAGCCTCACAACCAGCAACCGACTGGGAGGAAAATCTGCTTGTTGTGGAAGATGCCCCGCACACGAGTAGCCTTCCCACAGCTACTACAGGGGATCATGTCAGTCCATGGGGTACCGTTTTAATGATGAGCAGCTCTATTGCAGCAGCAAAGAAAATCCCCTTCTTCTGTGTCTAGCAACACAGGTTCTCCTGGCAATGCAAATTCTCCAGCATTCCCCGGGGCGAGGGACAGGTTATAGCCTCTTCTCTGTCTGCTCAAGCTTCTTATTAGGCTGCACTTACTTCAGCATCTGCTTATCTGCTTATCTCTACTCGGGTGTCTTGGCTCACTGGCTGAAGTTAGAACATCACATCCCCCCTTTGGACTATTTTCTCATATATTACAGGGAATTTATTAGCTCAGTTCCAACCATGGTTTCACAAAAGAGTTTTCAGCTTCACTATTGCAGCACTCCTCATGCACCTCCCTCTTAGTATTGGCTCTGCTTTCCTCACTGACTTTAGAGTCTATATGCTGCATTTCTGTAAGTGTCCTCATGTTCTCCTCTCTTCAGGGAAGGATGGGTGTCTGGAAGTTTCATTTGGGCATGGAGAGGCTTAATCTCTCTCTCTTAGACCTTGCGATCGTCACATGGCCTCTGCCGGGCTGTTTGAAAAGCCTGAGCCAGGTGGCAGAAGCAGTCAGAGTCTCAGTGACCTTGCTCTGCGAAGCTGGCTCGGCCCGGTGGGGCCAGCCTGGCCTGCCTGGGGTGACAGAGCAGGGCCCGGCCCGAGCTGGATGGAGCTGGCCCGGCTCCTGCCTGGCCCAGAGCAGGAGGGCCCGGCACTGCCCACTATAGCTGACATGTCAGCACGGCTGAACTGTATCTGCCGAGAGTTCAGGCCGGGTCCTCCCCCACGCCCAGCTGCACGGCCGCTTCAAACCTCCCTCTCCCCCACCCTCCCTCTGGAGGGGGGGAGAAGGCCCAGTCTTACTGGGGAGAGAAAGCAAGGACTGCTTCTCTCTGAAAAGCAGGAAGGCCAAAGAGGAAGAGACTCAGAGGTCCTCTGCTTATATATTATTTTTTTCCCTGAAGGCAGATCAACTTTTAATTGGCTGGCCTACATATCAATACTTAAAACTACCTGGTTATTGGCTCTCTCTCCCAGGAAGGGAGTTGTATTACTTCCTGCAGCATGGGTCACTTCCTAGATTGACAGCTTTTTGGCCAACCCAGGGTTACTGAGCACTGGAACAGATTGTCCAGAGAGATTGTGGAGTCTCCCTCACTGGAGATATTCAAGAATCATATGGATGCAATCCTGTGCTATGTGCTCTAGGATGATCCTGCTTGAGCAGGGAGGTTGGGCCAAATGACCCACTGTGGTCCCTTTCAACTTTACCCATTCCGTGATTGTGTGATATTTCTCTGTTATAATTTTCATGGTGGGTGCAAGACACTTCATAGCAATAAAATCTTTATTGAGAATTTTTATGCTGCAACTTTGTTCTGTTTTTAGGATAAATTTTGTTCTCTTGCCCCTGCATTTAACATGTCTCTTGTACCACTTCAATTTATCTAAGTATTCTCTGTCCTGACAAGTCCTGTTATTTAGCAGGAGACTGGGCTTTTATCAGTGCATTGAGGATACCAATTAAACCTATTTGGACATTGCCAAGTGCATGACTTTCAAGTTAACAAATTACCCACAGCTGTGTATGTTTTTAGGCTCAAACTTTTGGGTTACTTCTTAAGACACTGAGTTTGTTTTTCCTGTTTCTCATATTTGTTGTCAGCGGGCTGTGTAATATTAATCTATTATTATTTTTAACTTTGTTATTGAGATATTGGTGTAGATACTGACTTCTTTGTTCCTGTATGTCATGGTTTAACCCCAGACAACAACTAAGTACCATACAGCCACTCCTTTGCTCCTCCTGCCTGTGGGATAGGGAGACCAATCAGGGAAGGGAAAAGAACAAAACTCATCAGTTCAGATAAGAACAGTTTAATAGTTGAAACAAAATAAAATATTAATATAATATAACATAACATAACAAAACAATTTATATTATATTATATTATATTATATTATATTATATTATATTATGGAGCAGGTCTCCATCTTAGGCCCTGCGCTCTTCAACATCTTTATAAATGACTTAAATGTAGGACTTGAAGGAATACTAAGTAATTTGCAGATGATATAAAAGTGGGAGGAGCCGTTGACTCTCTCGAAGGCAGAGAGGCCCTGCAGAGAGACCTTGACCAATTAGACAGCTGGGCAATCACAAGTCATATGAAGTTTAACAAGGGCAAGTACCAGATTCTGCATCTGGGACGGGGAAACCCTGGATGTACGGACAGACTGGGGAACAAGAGGCTGGAGAGCAGCTGTGGGAAGGGACCTGGGCGTTGTAGTCAATGGCAAGTTGCATATGAGTCAGAAGTGTGCCCTGGCAGCCAGGAGGACCAACCATGTCCTGGGGTGTATCAGGCACAGCATGGCCAGACAATCAAGGGAGGGCATTGTCCCACTCTACTCTGCACTGGTGTGGCCTCACCTCAAGTACTATCTGCAGTTTTGCGTGCCTCAATATAAGAAAGATAAAGCTATTAGAGAGCATTCAAAGGAGGGCTATGAAGATGGTGAAGGGCCTAGAGAAGAAGCCATACAAGGAGTGGCTGAGGTCACTTGGTCTGTTCAGCTTGGAGAAGAGGAGACTGAGGTCAGACCTCATCACCATCTACAGCTTCTTCCTGAGGGGCAGTGGAGGGGCAGACACTGATCTCTTCTGTCTGGTGATCAGTGACAGGTCTCGAGGGAATGGCATGAAGCTGTGACAGGGGAGGTTTAGGTTGAATATTAGGAAAAGGTTCTTCACCCAGAGGGTGATTGGGCACTGGAACAGTGAAGTGGAC
>JAVTVJ010000935.1:0-38065 GCA_034509425.1 Eopsaltria australis
AAGCTGCCATCAACCAGGACTCTGGTTGCATTTGTATAGCTAAAACCCTCCACCAAACCGACATCATGAATCTGGGGGCCTAAGTTTTCTTTCACGAGGAAAAGTGCCAACATATGTATCGTAGGCCCCCTGTTTGGGAGTCGACTGCCGCCTCTTCAAATTCCGCATGGAGCAAGATCCCTCACAGACCCAAGCTGCTACCGACAAGGACCCTGGCTGCCCTTGCAGGGCAAAACCCTCCCCCAAACTGACATCAAGAAACTGGGGGGCAGAGTTCTCTTTCTCAGAGTAAAGGGACACTTTTTGTGTCCCGGCCCTAAGGCACTCGGCTCCCTGCTTCCTCGTGATATTCCGTATGGATCAAGATTCCTCGCAGACCCAAGCTGCCACCGACAGGGACCCTGGCTGCCCTTGCAGGGCAAAAAACCCTCCTCCAAACTGACATCAAGAAACTGGGGGGCAGAGTTCTCTTTCTCAGAGAAAAGGGACACTTTTTGTGTCCCGGCCCTAAGGCACTCTGCCCCCTGCTGCCTCCTGAAATTCCGTATGGATCAAGATTCCTCGCAACCCAACTGCACCGACAAGGACCCTGGCTGCCCTTGCAGGCCAAAACCCTCCTCCAAACTGACATCAAGAAACTGGGGGGCAGAGTTCTCTTTCTCAAGAGAAAAGGGACACTTTTTGTGTCCCCGCCCTAAGGCACTCTGCTCCTGGACGCCACCTGAAATTCCGTATGGATCAAGATTATTCGCTGACGCAAGATGCCATCAACCAGGACTCTGGTTGCATTTGTAGGGACAAAACCCTCCACCACCCCGACATCATGAATCTGGGGGCCTAAGTTCTCTTTCACGTGGAAAAGTGCAATCATTTGTATCATAGGCCCCATGCCTGGGAGTCGACTGCCGCCTCTTCAAATTCCGCATTAATTAAGATCCCTCACAGACCCAAGCTGCCACCGACAAGGACCCTGGCTCCCCTTGCAGGGCCAAAACCCTCCTCCAAACTGACATCAAGAAACTGGGGGGCAGAGTTCTCTTTCTCAGAGAAAAGGGACACTTTTTGTGTCCCGGCCCTAAGGCACTGTGCTCCCTCCTGCCTCCTGAAAATTCATAAGGATCAAGATTCCTCACAGACCCAAGCTGCCAGAATAAAGAGCCCTGGCTGCCCGTGCAGGGCCAAAACCCTCCTCCAAACTGACATCAAGAACTGGGGCCAGAGGTTCCTCTTTCTCAGAAAAAGGACACTTTTTTTTTTGGGTGTCCCGGCCCTAAGGCACTGTCTCCCTGCTGGCCTCTAGCATTCCCGTATGGATCAAGATCCTCGCAGACCCAGCTGCCACCGACAAGGACCCTGGCGCGCCTTGCGGGCCAAAACCCTCCTCCAAACTGACATGCACGAACTGGGGGCAGAGTTCTCATTTCTCAAGAAAAGGGACACTTTTTGTGTCCAGGCCCTAAGGCACTCTATTCCCGGACGACACTTGAAATGCCACACGGATCAAGATCCTCCCCACACACAAGCTGCCAGCAACTAGAACTCTGGCCGCAAATGTAGGGCTAAATGCCTCCTAAAAACTGGCATCATGGATCTGGGGGACTGAATATTCTTTCACATGGAAATCCGCCATTGTTTCATCGAAGGCCACATATCTGGGAGTTTACTGCCGCATGCTGAAATTCCGCATGGATTAAGATTCCGCGCAGACCCAAGCTGCCACCGATAAGGACCCTGGCTGCCCTTGCAGGGCCAAAACCCTCCTCCAAACTGACACCAAGAAACTGGGGGGCAGAGTTCTCTTTCTCAGAGAAAGGACACTTTTTTTTCTGGCCCTAAGGCACTCTGCTCGCCGGACGCCAACCTAATTTTCTAACAGGTTTTGTTTTTTTCCCCTCCATGCTTTTTCATAACATCAGAGGGCAAGAAATTCTCTTCCGGCTTCCAAAATCTCCTAGTTACTTTCCCCCTTCCTGCATCAGGCAAAATGGAGGATTATTAAGGTTTTTTTAACCAAATACTCTTTGAGGCAGGAAAAATTAAGAAGAGTAAGAGAAACAGTACTGCTTTTGGGCATAGCTTCTTTGTACACTATTCTGGAAATAAAAAAAACCCAACACCCATCATTCCCCCACCTCCCTCACCACCCCCCCCCCCAATAAAAAAACAAAACAAACCCACATGCCTTACAAAACCAACCTGCAGAATGTTCAGTATTTCAAATGAGAACAAGCGTAGAGGGGACATCAAAAGATGGCTCCTCCTTAACCATTTGTGCATGCAGTGCTCTTCAATCATCTCCTACATTCTCCTTCTCCTACAACAAACAGCTGTCTTTAGAACTGCCTGTTCTCCAATCCAACCTTTCTGGGATGCTACTGTACGTTGCCTTAGTACGTGCTTCACTAGTCACTTAAATCACAGGAAAACTTGACTAAACCATCAGTGGTACCTTTGCAGCTCTTCAAACTGCTTGAAAACTGAAACCTTGCACAAGGTTCAGACAAAGGAAAATCCAAAATGTGGACAGCATCTCCCTGCTGCTGCTACTGGAAGCCTTCAAGGCCACCACTGCAGTCTAAAACCTCCACTGATCATCTGAGTATTGCACAAGTTCTCCAAGGAAGACAACAACAAGGCTAAGGCACGCACACCAACGCTGATCAAAAGCACTTGATGCTCATGGAGAAAAAAAAAGAACCTTTACTTTCCTAAAGACAAGGTGACTACTGCTAGTAGGAAAAAAACCAGATGTTCTGCAAAACCTATTTTCAGGCTTTTGCTAAGGTCACAGGACTGAGGAATACAGAAAGACCTGTCCCAATTTGGCAGAATGCCGCAACAACCGCTCCACTTTCTTCACCAAGCCCGCACCTAACATCATCTCCAAATCCTGAGCCCGTGCAGCTCTGGCCCCATTACCTAAGAAAAGAGCAACTCTGCAAGCAGTTGGCAAAGATGAACAACTTAGCATTACTGTGGCCGATGACATGCTCTGACCTTTTTTGCTTTCAGCTATGGATCTTCTACCTCCGAGCGTCGCACTGAAAAGCTCCTTGCCATTGAGCTCTTGCAGCACCTCCGCCAGCTTCGCTGCCAAACTCTTCAGCACCAGCGCAAGGTACCTGAAATCGGGAGCCCAAAAGAGGTGGTCAATGAAGGCAAGTTGCTCCCGCCGACAGGCAGCCTCCACATTCAGCGTCCCCTATGTCGCTCTCCCACCGTGGGGGACAAAAGGCCTCGGCGGAGCGCGGCGCTGGGCGGCAGCGGCCGGCACGGCATGGAGCGCGCGCTGCCGGCTCGCTGCCGCCGGCGCCGCTGCGGGAACGGCCGATTGGCTGCAATGGGCCACGTGCGGCAAGGAGGGCAGCGGGGTAAAGGCGGGCACGCCTCATAGCCCCCCGGAAGGCCGGCCTCTGCTCCCCGCTCGGACCACCGTAGGGGCAGTGCCAGGAGCCTCTCGCTGCGGCCGCCTCCGGCCGCATGCCAGAGCGCGCACTGCCCGGCCGGCGCCGCCGCTCCGCGGGCTCACACGGCGCCCGCCGGGCCGCTGCCGGCGGCGGCAGCCGAGCGACAGGAAGCGAATGCGCACAGCGCCACGCCCCCCCCGCCCCGCCCGCGGCCCCTCTCTCCTCGCGTGGGCCCGCCGCGCCTGCCCCGCAACGCCTGTGCTCCGCGCCACGCGGCACACGCGCGCCGCCGGTTCCGGCCGAGCCGCTGGCGAAGCCGGGGCACGGTCCTGCCGGGACAGCCTCGGCGGCTGCTGGCTTCCGGCAGCGCCGAGCAGCCGGGGAGCGCCGCCGCTTGGGAGCGCGCCCGGCGGGGGGCGAGGCAAAGGAGAGATGGAGGCGGTGCCAGTGGGCGGTGTCACACGGCCGATCCTGCCGCAGCCACCCCTTCCACGCCCCCTCGGCTGCTGTTGACTGCGGCCCCAGCCCTGCAGCGCCCGCGCCAGCAGCGATGCGGCTTCGCAATTGGAGGGGTGGAGGGGAGGGGGGGGGGGGTAGGAGGGGGTGGGGGATGGGGGGGGCAGGGGCACACTGACACCCCGCAGCAAGTCCCTCCTGCTGGCAAAACTCATCCACATTCCACTTGTTTATGGCCAAAGAGAAGAACAGACTAGCCCCCTAACTATTTCAAGAAGGAGACAGGCCATGGGCCATTTGCCCTGGGCTTTCTCTAATCCTGCCGCCTTGTAGCCTCCTTCATATCCTAAGTTCCCGGCTGCATCGCCCTCTCCCTTTTCCCCACTGCCTGAGCTGATCGCTTATGGGATGCCGCACTCCAATATCGCCTCTCTTTGGTTTACATTAAAGAAAGAAAGAAAGAAGAAACTCGTCGTCATTCTATTCAGTTTTGTCCTCTTGCTCTAGCTTCAGGAATTTAACATTGCCATGCCTGAGCAACAGTCTGTGGTGATTAGTAGCATTTGCAACAGCTAACAGCTTCTTCTCTTCCTTGCCTGTCTATCGCTTCCTAGCCCTGTCTGCAAGCGGATTCCCACGGTCTCTTTGGACAGACATATTCATCATACTTCTCTCAGTCCCACACCTGCTTAGCACTGCACGGGTCCCCCTGGAACCACACCCCGCCCCCCCCCCCCACCTACTCCCCAAACCACTGCACACACAGACACACCTGCGCTACACAGGCACGTAGCCAGCACGCACTACCAGCACACACATACCCCCTCCACACGCCTACCCTGCACAACCCTGCCCCCGCACAAGCCTGCAAACACACACCACCCCACACCCACGCCCACACGCGCTGCACTGACGCAGCCGCCCCACCCTCACTAAAATGCCACGGCCGTCTGCAGTGCTCGCTACTGACACGCTTTCGCCATGCCTTGCATTGCTTTGCTATCGTCTGTAGCCCTCGTCTCAGCCTTCGCCCCTGCAGTGCCTTGCATTGACTTGCTCATCATCCCCTCGTGACCTCCCTTTCGAGTTTCCAGGTCCAGGCTTTTCATTTCTTCTCCTTCTAGACTCTCATCTGCCTTACAGAGGATCTTCCTTGCCCTTGAACCTTCCATTGCTTCGCGTTATCTGTTCTCCCCCTCCCCCACCTGGAACTCAAGACGCCTTTTTCATGCCATTCCCGAGCCTTGCCCTCCTGCCCTGTCTGATTCGCCTATGATTCATAGTGCCAGTTTTGCTGGAGCAGATGTTATGACATCATGGGCTGGAAGAGTCCGGCAAGATTCTTCTGTCCTGACACCTTCTAGGTAGGTGCAATTGTTGGCCATTCAATACTGCATGTGCATCAGTCCCTGGATGCTTTGTATCTTGGAGGAGGCCGTGCCATTTCTTTGGATTACCACTCTTCCCTAAAGAAAGCAAGTTTAGACGTGCACACTGGGTGGCCTCAAGGAATGAAGAGGCTTTTGCCAATAAGCAGTGCTCTGGCTTTGAGCTGCTCAACTGTCAGTGCAAAGGCAGATGCCAGGCTGTTGAGCATTTTGTCCTGCGAGCTTTAGTGTGTCAGCAGTCCCTGGTGCTGTTCCGTTTGCATCCTGACTCTGTGAGAGTGAAGGCTTCGGAAGGTAGCTAGAGCTGAGGAAGGAAAGTGCCGCGAGCAGGGTGGGTGCGGCTAGCTCGATGGGTGCAGCTGAAGCTGCAGACAGCAAGGGCATTATTAGCTGGCACTTGTGCCAGCTCTGTTTTTGCTAGATGTTTCCGAGTGGGCAGATTCAGCGAGAGTGGAAAGCATGTAGGGCAAAGGAGTTCGTCTTGCCGGTTGAGTGCGGTGCAAAGAAGGCTCCGCACTTGGGAGAGGAAGATCAGGCAAATCTTTTCGCGCTGGCAACAGGACGCTTGAGAGAAGGGACGTTTCCAAGGCGGCTCTAGCCTCGGAGAGGTTTCGAGCTGTCCTCGGAGCGTTTCCTCCTTTTGCGAGTCGACAGCGCCATCTTGTGGCTTTGGACTGCTAACGCACCATCGGCAGGGCAAGAGACTGTCAGGCCCGCTCCTCTTGCAGTGTGCACACGGCGCAAAGAAGCCCGGTTCCCTGCGCTTCGCTCTTCGCCCAATGTGACTTGGACACAACTGAAACTCAGCGACGGCATTCAGCTTTGCCTCTTTTCGCCGTCTCTGCTGCACGCATCCGCAGCGTGCTATGGACGGTTTTCCCTCAGCTCCTGGTACAGTGAGACACTCTCTTCTTCGCAGATGATTGCGAGCTGTGCATCTAGCTTGTCGCTCAGTGAGCTGTGCCAGGAAAGAAGCACTTGCAGCGTTAGTCTTTCAACGTCCGACACTTTCAAAGCAGCACCACAAAGCCGGGCGACGGGAAGGGGCGAAGAAGCAGACGTTCATTCCTGGCTCTTTTCCCTCGGCCAGCCGGCCAGCCGGATCTTTGGTCGTTGCGAGGCTAGAATGTGTGCGGCGCTCCTTCGCCGTGACAAGGGCCGTGCAGAGAGCGCCGGGCTGGGACGGGGCTTTGCAGGCGGTAAAGGAAAGAGGAGTGTTCCTGACAAGTGGTGCAAATACGAGTTTGCTCAAGTTGCAGGGGAGAGCTGCGGGCAGCCTTATTATTCTGGCACAGGTGTCCGAGTGAGCCGCAGTCGAAAAGCTTTCCCTTGAGATTCAGAGGGCGAGAGGCGCAAGACGGGCTGAGAAGTCAAGTTCGCTGTCAGAGTGTCTTTCGGCTGAAGCAAGGCTTAACAGCGCTTGACTGCCGGCACAGTGTCTTCTGCGAGAAATAGAGCACTATTCTCCACAGCGGAGAAAGAAATTGCCGTGGCTCACACAAGGCGTAGAACGAAGCCGCACGGTACAGGGCTTGGGTGCGCAGCGTAGTGACGGCGTGAGGAGCGTGCCTGCCGCTGGCCGGCCAGCCGAATTCTCTTTGGCAGTGCTAAAGGAAAAGTTCAGCTAGAGCTGCTTGCGCCGCTACTTATTTCTCTTCCAGCCCCTCGGGGAAACAGCTGCTCCTACCTTTAGGCTCCGAGAAGCAGAGAACACACTGACAGATGCAGCGGAGAAGGGAAGGAGAGAGTGCACAGTGTGAGCTTCATGTTGCTTACGTGGGGCAAGCGGAAAGTGAAGCCCTGCACTGTCTTTTACATCTTAGAAGGAAGAGAGCGTTCTCAGCTGACTCTGATTGTGATCGAGATTTTGCTAGTCTTTTTCCGTTCGATTCACTGCGCAAAGAAGCCCGGGTCCCTGCGGCTTCGCTCTTCTCCCAAAGTGACTTGGACACAACTGAAACTCAGCGACGGCATTCAGCTTTGCCGCTTTTCGCCGTCTCTGCTGCACGCATCCGCAGCGTGCTATGGACGGTTTTTCCTCAGCTCCTGGTACAGTGAGACACTCTCTTCTTCGCAGATGATTGCGAGCTGTGCATCTAGCTTGTCGCTCAGTGAGCTGTGCCAGGAAAGAAGCACTTGCAGCGTTAGTCTTTCAACGTCCGACACTTTCAAAGCAGCACCACAAAGCCGGGCGACGGGAAGGGCGAAGAAGCAGACGTTCATTCCTGGCTCTTTTTCCTCGGCCAGCCGGCCAGCCGGATCGTTGGTCGTTGCGAGGCTAGAATGTGTGCGGCGACTCTTCGCCGTGACAAGGGCCGTGCATGAGAGCGCACCGGGCGGGACGGCTTTGCCAGGCGGTACGGAAAGAGGAGTGTTCGTGAAAAGTGGTGCAAATACGAGTTGCCTCAAGTTGCAAGGGGAGAGCTGCGGCAGCCTTATTATCTCGGCAGCAGGGTGTCCGAGTGAGCGCAGTCGAAAAGCTTTCCCTTGAGATTCAGAGGGGCGAGAGGCGCAATACGGGCTGAAAGCAAGTTCCGCGTGTCAGAGCGTCTTTCGGCTGAACAAGGCTTAGCAGCGCCTTGACTGCCGCACAGTGTCCTCTGCGAGAATATAGAGCGCCTATTCTCCACACGAGAAAGAAATTGCCGGCTCACACAATAGGCGTAGAAACGAAGCCGCACGTACAGGGCTGTGTGCGCAGCGTACTGACGGCGTGACGGACGTGCCTGCCGCTGGCCGGCCAGCCGAATTCTTTTGGCAGTGCTAAAGGAAAAGTTCAGCTAGAGCTGCTTGCGCCGCTACTTATTTCTCTTCCAGCCCCTCGGGAAAACAGCTGCTCCTACCTTTATGCTCCGAGAAGCAGAGAACACAATGACAGATGCAGCGGAGAAGGGAAGGAGAGAGTGCACCGTGTGAGCTTCATGTTGCTTACGTGTGGCAAGCGGAAAGTGAAGCCCTGCACTGTCTTTTACATCTTAGAAGGAAGAGAGCGTTCTCAGCTGACTCTGATTGTGATCGAGATTTTGCTAGTCTTTTTCCGTTCGGGTCACTGCGCAAAGAAGCCACGGTCTCTTTGGACAGACATAGTCATCTTACTTCTCTCAGTCCCACACCTGCTTGGCGCTGCGTGGGTCCCCCTGGCACACACCAGACCGCCCCACCCTACCCCAAACTTGCACACACACACACACACACACACACCTGCGCTACACAGGCACGTAGCCAGCACACACTACTAGCACACACATACCCCCTCCACATACACATTCACACCTACCCTGCACAACCCTGCCCCCGCACAACCCTGCAAACACACACCACCCCACACCCACTCCCACACGAGCTGCACTGCACGCAGCCGCCCCACCCTCACTGCCACGGCCGTCTGGCAGTGCTCGCTACTGACACGCTTCGCCATGCCTTGCATTGCTTGGCTATGCGGTCTGTAGCCTCGTCTCAGCCTTCCGCCCCTGCAGTGCCTTGCATTGACTTGCTCACTCATCCCCCTCGTGACCTCCCTTTCGATTTGTCCAGGTCCAGCTTTTCATTTCCTTCTCCTTCTAGGACTCTCATTGCCTTACAGAGCATCTTCCTTTTGCCCTTGAATCCTTCCATTGCTTCGCGTTATCTTTCTCGCCCCTCCCCACCTGGAACTCAAGACGCCTTTTTCATGCCATTCCCGAGCCTTGCCCTCCTGCCCTGTCTGATTCGCCTATGATTCATAGTGCCAGTGTTGCTGGAGCAGATGTTATGACATCATGGGCTGGAAGAGTCCGGCAAGATTCCTCTGTCCTGACACCTTCTAGGTAGGTGCAATTGTTGGCCATTCAATACTGCATGTGCATCAGTCCCTGGATGCTTTGTATCTTGGAGGAGGCCGTGCCATTTCTTTGGATTACCACTCTTCCGTAAAGAAAGCAAGTTTAGACGTGCACACTGGGTGGCCTCAAGGAATGAAGAGGCTTTTGCCAATAAGCAGTGCTCTGGCTTTGAGCTGCTAAACTGTCAGTGCAAAGGCAGATGCCAGGCTGTTGAGCATTTTGTCCTGGGAGCTTTAGTGTGTCAGCAGTCCCTGGTGCTGTTCCGTTTGCATCCTGACTCTGTGAGAGTGAAGGCTTCGGAAGGTAGCTAGAGCTGAGGAAGGAAAGTGCCGCGAGCAGGGTGTGTGCGGCAAGCTCGATGGGTGCAGCTGAAGCTGCAGACAGCAAGGGCATTATTAGCTGGCACTTGTGCCAGCTCTGTTTTTGCTAGATGTTTCCGAGTGGGCAGATTCGGCTAGAGTGGAAAGCATGTAGGGCAAAGGAGTTCGTCTTGCCGTTTGAGTGCGGTGCCAAGAAGGCTCCGCACTTGGGAGAGGAAGATCAGGCAAATCTTTTCGCGCTGGCAACAGGACGCTTGAGAGCAGGGACGTTTCCAAGGCGGCTCTAGCCTCGGAGAGGTTTCGAGCTGTCCTCGGAGCGTTCCCTTCTTTTGCGAGTCGACAGCGCCATCTTGTGGCTTTGGACTGCTAACGCAACATCGGCAGGGCAAGAGACTGTCAGGCCCGCTCCTCTTGCAGTGTGCCACACTGCGCAAAGAACAGCCGGTTCCCTGCGGCTCGCTCTTCGCCAATTGACTGGACCACAACTGAAACTCAGCGACGGCATTTCAGCTTGCCGCTTTCGCCGTCTTCTGCTGCACGCATCCGCAGCGTGCTATGGACGGTTTTCCCTCAGCTCCTGGTACAGTGAGACACTCTCTTCTTCGCAGATGATTGCGAGCTGTGCATCTAGCTTGTCGCTCAGTGAGCTGTGCCAGGAAAGAAGCACTTGCAGCGTTAGTCTTTCAACGTCCGACACTTCCAAAGCAGCACCACAAAGCCGGGCGACGGGAAGGGGCGAAGAAGCAGACGTTCATTCCTGGCTCTTTTTCCTCGGCCAGCCGGCCAGCCGGATCTTTGGTCGTGGAGGCTAGGAATGTGTGCGGCGCTCTCGCCGTGACAAGGGCGTGCAGATTATCGCCGGGCTGGGACGGGCTTTGCAGGCGGTAAAGGAAAGCAGGATGTGTCCTGAAAAGATGTGCAAATACGAGTTTGCTCAAGCTTGCAGGGAAGAGCTGCGGGCAGCCTTATTATTTGCGCCACAGGTTCCGAGTGAGCCGCCAGTCGAAAAGCTTTCCCTTGAGCATTCAGAGGGCGAGAGGCGCAATACGAGGCTTGAGAACCAAGTTCGCTGTCAGAGCGTCTTTCGGCTGAAGCAAGGCTTAGCAGCGCTTGACTGCCGGCACAGTGTCCTCTGCGAGAAATAGAGCGCTATTCTCCACAGCGGAGAAAGAAATTGCCGTGGCTCACACAATGCGTAGAACGAAGCCGCACGGTACAGGGCTTGTGTGCGCAGCGTACTGACGGCGTGAGGAGCGTGCCTGCCGCTGGCCGGCCAGCCGAATTCTCTTTGGCAGTGCTAAAGGAAAAGTTCAGCTAGAGCTGCTTGCGCCGCTACTTATTTCTCTTCCAGCCCCTCGGGGAAACAGCTGCTCCTACCTTTATGCTCCGAGAAGCAGAGAACACAATGACAGATGCAGCGGAGAAGGGAAGGAGAGAGTGCACCGTGTGAGCTTCATGTTGCTTACGTGGGGCAAGCGGAAAGTGAAGCCCTGCACTGTCTTTTACATCTTAGAAGGAAGAGAGTGTTCTCAGCTGACTCTGATTGTGATCGAGATTTTGCTAGTCTTTTTCCGTTCGGTTCACTGCGCAAAGAAGCCACGGTCTCTTTGGACAGACATATTCATCTTACTTCTCTCAGTCCCACACCTGCTTGGCGCTGCGTGGGTCCCCCTGGCACCACACCCCGCCCCCCCACCTACTCCCCAAACCTCTGCACACACACACACACACACACACACACACACCTGCGCTACACAGGCACGTAGCCAGCACACACTACTAGCACACACATACCCCCTCCACAGACACATTCACGCCTACCCTGCACAACCCTGCCCCCGCACAACCCTGCAAACACACACCACCCCACACCCACTCCCACACGAGCTGCACTGCACGGCAGCCGCCCCACCCTCACTGCCACGGCAAACCGTCTGCAGTGCTCCTACTGAACCGCTTCGCCATGCCTTGCATTGCTTTGCTATGCGGTCTGTAGCCTCCGCCCCTGCAGTGCCTTGCATTGACTTGCTCACTCATCCCCCTCGTGACCTCCCTTTCGATTTGTCCAGGTCCAGCTTTTCATTTCCTTCTCCTTCTAGGACTCTCATTGCCTTACAGAGCATCTTCCTTTTGCCCTTGAATCCTTCCATTGCTTCGCGCTTATCTTTCTCGCCCCTCCCCCACCTGGAACTCAAGACGCCTTTTTCATGCCATTCCCGAGCCTTGCCCTCCTGCCCGGTCTGATTCGCCTATGATTCATAGTGCATGGTTGCTGGAGCATATTTATGACATCATGGGCTGAAGAGTCCGGCAAATTCTTCGTCCTGACACCTTCTAGGTAGGTGCAATTGTTGGCCATTCTATACTGCATGTGCATCAGTCCCTGGATGCTTTGTATCTTGGAGGAGGCCGTGCCATTTCTTTGGATTACCACTCTTCCGTAAAGAAAGCAAGTTTAGACGTGCACACTGGGTGGCCTCAAGGAATGAAGAGGCTTTTGCCAATAAGCAGTGCTCTGGCTTTGAGCTGCTCAACTGTCAGTGCAAAGGCAGATGCCAGGCTGTTGAGCATTTTGTCCTGGGAGCTTTAGTGTGTCAGCAGTCCCTGGTGCTGTTCCGTTTGCATCCTGACTCTGTGAGAGTGAAGGCTTCGGAAGGTAGCTAGAGCTGAGGAAGGAAAGTGCCGCGAGCAGGGTGTGTGCGGCTAGCTCGATGGGTGCAGCTGAAGCTGCAGACAGCAAGGGCATTATTAGCTGGCACTTGTGCCAGCTCTGTTTTTGCTAGATGTTTCCGAGTGGGCAGATTCAGCTAGAGTGGAAAGCATGTAGGGCAAAGGAGTTCGTCTTGCCGTTTGAGTGCGGTGCAAAGAAGGCTCCGCACTTGGGAGAGGAAGATCAGGCAAATCTTTTCGCGCTGGCAACAGGACGCTTGAGAGCAGGGACGTTTCCAAGGCGGCTCTAGCCTCGGAGAGTTTTCGAGCTGTCCTCGGAGCGTTTCCTCCTTTTGCGAGTCGACAGCGCCATCTTGTGGCTTTGGACTGCTAACGCAACATCGGCAGGGCAAGAGACTGTCAGGCCCGCTCCTCTTGCAGTGTGCACACTGCGCAAAGAAGCCCGGTTCCCTGCGGCTTCGCTCTTCGCCCAAAGTGACTTGGACACAACTGAAACTCAGCGACGGCATTCAGCTTTGCCGCTTTTCGCCGTCTCTGCTGCACGCATCCGCAGCGTGCTATGGACGGTTTTCCCTCAGCTCCTGGTACAGTGAGACACTCTCTTCTTCGCAGATGATTGCGAGCTGTGCATCTAGCTTGTCGCTCAGTGAAGCGTTGCCAGGCAAAAGAAGCACTTGCAGCGTTAGATCTTTCAACGTCCGACACTTTCAAAGCAGCACCACAAAGCGGGCGACGGAAGGGGGCGAAGAAGCAGACGTTCATTCCTGGCTCTTTTTCCTCGGCCAGACCGCGCCAGCCGGATCTTGGCCGTTTGCGAGGCTAGAAATGTGTGCGGCGCTCCTTCGCCGCTGACAAGGGCCGTGCAGAGAGCGCCGGCTGGACGGGCCTTGCAGGCCGTGAAAGGAAAGAGAGTGGTTTCCTGAAAAGTGGCTGCAAAATACGAGTTTTGCTTCCAAGTTGCAGGGGAGAGCTGCGGGCAAGCCTTATTTATTCTGGCACAGGTGTCCGAGTGAGCCGCAGTCAAAAAGCTTTCCCTTGAGATTCAGAGGGCGAGAGGCGCAATACGGGCTGAGAAGCCAAGTTCGCTGTCAGAGCGTCTTTCGGCTGAAGCAAGGCTTAGCAGCGCTTGACTGCCGGCACAGTGTCCTCTGCGAGAAATAGAGCGCTATTCTCCACAGCGGAGAAAGAAATTGCCGTGGCTCACACAAGGCGTAGAACGAAGCCGCCCGGTACAGGGCTTGTGTGCGCAGCGTACTGACGGCGTGAGGAGCGTGCCTGCCGCTGGCCGGCCAGCCGAATTCTCTTTGGCAGTGCTAAAGGAAAAGTTCAGCTAGAGCTGCTTGCGCCGCTACTTATTTCTCTTCCAGCCCCTCGGGAAAACAGCTGCTCCTACCTGTATGCTCCGAGAAGCAGAGAACACAATGACAGATGCAGCGGAGAAGGGAAGGAGAGAGTGCACCGTGTGAGCTTCATGTTGCTTACGTGGGGCAAGCGGAAAGTGAAGCCCTGCACTGTCTTTTACATCTTATAAGGAAGAGAGTGTTCTCAGCTGACTGTCTTCGTTCTTCGTTTTCTGTAACCCGTGGCTTGACTTTCGTTTTTGCAGTGGGGCAACTCGTGCTCCTCCGCAGAGAAACTTGTGCCGGCAGTCAAGCGCTGCTAAGCCTTGCTTCAGCCGAAAGACGCTCTGACAGCGAACTTGACTTCTCAGCCCGTATTGCGCCTCTCGCCCTCTGAATCTCAAGGGAAAGCTTTTCGACTGCGGCTCAGTTCGGACACCTGTGCCAGAATAATAAGGCTGCCCGCAGCTCTCCCTGCAACTTGAGCAAACTCGTATTTGCACCACTTTTCAGGAACACTCCTCTTTCCTTTACCGCCTGCAAAGCCCCGTCCCAGCCCGGCGCTCTCTGCACGGCCCTTGTCACGGCGAAGGAGCGCCGCACACATTCTAGCCTCGCAACGACCAAAGATCCGGCTGGCCGGCTGGCCGAGGAAAAAGAGCCAGGAATGAACGTCTGCTTCTTCGCCCCTCCCGTCGCCCGGCTTTGTGGTGCTGCTTTGAAAGTGTCGACGTGTGAAAGACTAACGCTGCAAGTGCTTCTATTCTGGCACAGCCCGTCACTAGCGAACAAGCTAGGATGCACAAGCTCGCAATTCATCTGCGAAGAAGAGAGTGTCTCACTGCTACCAGGAAGCTAGGGAAACCGTCCATAGCACGCGCGGAGCGTACTGCAGCAGACACGGCCGAAAAAGCGTCGCTGAGTTTCAGTTGTGTCCAAGTCACATTGGGCGAAGAGCGAAGCCGCAGGGAACCGGGCTTCTTTGCGCAGTGTGCACACTTGCAAGAGGAGCGGGCCTGACAGTCTCTTGCCCTGCCGATGTTGCGTTAGCAGTCCAAAGCCACAAGATGGCGCTGTCGACTCGCAAAAGAAGGAAACGCTCCGAGGACAGCTCGAACCCTCTCCGAGGCTAGAGCCGCCTTGGAAACGTCCCTGCTCTCAAGCGTCCTGTTGCCAGCGCGAAAAGATTTGCCTGATCTTCCTCTCCCAAGTGCGGAGCCTTCTTTGCACCGCACTCAACCGGCAAGACGAACTCCTTTGCCCTACATGCTTTCCACTCTAGCTGAATCTGCCCACTCGGAAACATCTAGCAAAAACAGAGCTGGCACAAGTGCCAGCTAATAATGCCCTTGCCGTCTGCAGCTTCAGCTGCACCCATCGAGCTAGCCGCACACACCCTGCTCGCGGCACTTTCCTTCCTCAGCTCTAGCTACCTTCCGAAGCCTTCACTCTCACAGAGTCAGGATGCAAACGGAACAGCACCAGGGACTGCTGACACACTAAAGCTCCCAAGACAAAATGCTCAACAGCCTGGCATCTGCCTTTGCACTGACAGTTGAGCAGCTCAAAGCCAGAGCACTGCTTATTGGCAAAAGCCTCTTCATTCCTTGAGGCCACCCAGTGTGCACGTCTAAACTTGCTTTCTTTGCGGAAGAGTGGTAATCCAAAGAAATGGCACGGCCTCCTCCAAGATACAAAGCATCCAGGGACTGATGCACATGCAGTATTGAACGGCCAACAATTGCACCGACCTAGAAGGTGTCAGGACAGAAGAATCTTGCCGGACTCTTCCAGCCCATGATGTCATAACATCTGCTCCAGCAACACTGGCACTATGAATCATAGGCGAATCAGACAGGGCAGGAGGGCAAGGCTCCGGAATGGCATGAAAAAGGCGTCTTGAGTTCCAGGTGGGGGAGGGGCGAGAAAGATAACGCGAAGCAATGGAAGGATTCAAGGGCAAAAGGAAGATGCTCTGTAAGGCAGTGAGAGTCCTAGAAGGAGAAGGAAATGAAAAGCTGGACCTGGACAAATCGAAAGGGAGGTCACGAGGGGGATGAGTGAGCAATTCAATGCAAGGCACTGCAGGGGCGGAAGGCTGAGACGAGGCTACAGACCGCATAGCAAAGCAATGCAAGGCATGGCGAAGCGTGTCAGTAGCGAGCACTGCCAGACGAGCCGTGCGCAGTGAGGGTGGGGCGGCTGCGTGCAGTGCAGCGTGTGGGATGGGTGTGTGGTGGTGGTTTGCAGGGGTTGTGCGGGGGCAGGGTGTGCAGGGTAGGCTTGATGTGTATTTGGAGGGGTATGTGTGCTAGTAGTGTTGTGCTGGCTACGTGCCTGTTTAGCCAACAGGTCGATGTGGTGGGTGTGGGTGTTGCAGAGGTTTGGGGAAGTAGTGCGAGGGGAGGGGTGTGGTGCCAGGGGGACCCACGCAGCGCCAAGCAGGTGTGGGACTGAGAGAAGTAAGATGAATATGTCTGTCCAAAGAGACCGTGGCTTCTTTGCGCAGTGAACCGAACGGAAAAATACTAGCAAAATCTCGATCACAATCAGAGTCAGCTGAGAACGCTCTCTTCCTTCTAAGATGTAAAAGACAGTGCAGGGCTTCACTTTCCGCTTGCCCCACGTAAGCAACATGAAGCTCACACGGTGCACTCTCTCCTTCCCTTCTCCGCTTCATCTGTCATTGTGTTCTCTGCTTCTCGGAGCATAAAGGTAGGAGCAGCTGTTTCCCCGAGGGGCTGGAAGAGAAATAAGTAGCGGCGCAAGCAGCTCTAGCTGAACTTTTCCTTTAGCACTGCCAAAGAGAATTCGGCTGGCTGGCCAGCGGCAGGCACGCTCCTCACGCCGTCAGTACGCTGCGCACACAAGCCCTGTACCGTGCGGCTTCGTTCTACGCCTTGTGTGAGCCACGGCAATTTCCTTCTCCGCTGTGGAGAATAGCGCTCTATTTCTCGCAGAGGACACTGTGCCGGCAGTCAAGCGCTGCTAAGCCTTGCTTCAGCCGAAAGACGCTCTGACAGCGAACTTGGCTTCTCAGCCCGTATTGCGCCTCTCGCCCTCTGAATCTCAAAGGAAAGCTTTTCGACTGCGGCTCACTCGGACACCTGTGCCAGAATAATAAGGCTGCCCGCAGCTCTCCCCTGCAAATTGAGCAAACTCGTATTTGCACCACTTTTCAGGAACACTCCTCTTTCCTTTACCGCCTGCAAAGCCCCGTCCCAGCCCGGCGCTCTCTTCACGGCCCTTGTCACGGCGAAGGAGCGCCGCACACATTCTAGCCTCGCAACGACCAAAGATCCGGCTGGCCGGCTGGCCGAGGAAAAAGAGCCAGGAATGAACGTCTGCCTCTTCGCCCCTTCCCGTCGCCCTTCCCGTCGCCCGGCTTTGTGGTGCTGCTTTGAAAGTGTCGGACGTTGAAAGACTAACGCTGCAAGTGCTTCTGTCCTGGCACAGCTCACGGAGCGACAAGCTAGATGCACAGCTCGCAATCATCTGCGAAGAAGAGAGTGTCTCACTGTACCAGGAGCTGAGGGAAAACCGTCCATAGCACGCTGCGGATGCGTGCAGCAGAGACGGCGAAAAGCGGCAAAGCTGAATGCCGTCGCTGATTTTCAGTTGTGTCCAAGTCACATTGGGCGAAGAGCGAAGCCGCAGGGAACCGGGCTTCTTTGCGCAGTGTGCACACTGCAAGAGGAGCGGGCCTGACAGTCTCTTGCCCTGCCGATGTTGCGTTAGCAGTCCAAAGCCACAAGATGGCGCTGTCGACTCGCAAAAGAAGGAAACGCTCCGAGGACAGCTCGAAACCTCTCCGAGGCTAGAGCCGCCTTGGAAACGTCCCTGCTCTCAAGCGTCCTGTTGCCAGCGCGAAAAGATTTGCCTGATCTTCCTCTCCCAAGTGCGGAGCCTTCTTTGCACCGCACTCAAACGGCAAGACAAACTCCTTTGCCCTACATGCTTTCCACTCTAGCTGAATCTGCCCACTCGGAAACATCTAGCAAAAACAGAGCTGGCACAAGTGCCAGCTAATAATGCCCTTGCTGTCTGCAGCTTCAGCTGCACCCATCGAGCTAGCCGCACACACCCTGCTCGCGGCACTTTCCTTCCTCAGCTCTAGCTACCTTCCGAAGCCTTCACTCTCACAGAGTCAGGATGCAAACGGAACAGCACCAGGGACTGCTGACACACTAAAGCTCCCAGGACAAAATGCTCAACAGCCTGGCATCTGCCTTTGCACTGACAGTTGAGCAGCTCAAAGCCAGAGCACTGCTTATTGGCAAAAGCCTCTTCATTCCTTGAGGCCACCCAGTGTGCACGTCTAAACTTGCTTTCTTTACGGAAGAGTGGTAATCCAAAGAAATGGCACGGCCTCCTCCAAGATACAAAGCATCCAGGGACTGATGCACATGCAGTATTGAATGGCCAACAATTGCACCTACCTAGAAGGTGTCACGACAGAAGAATCTTGCCGGACTCTTCCAGCCCATGATGTCATAACATCTGCTCCAGCAACACTGGCACTATGAATCATAGGCGAATCAGACAGGGCAGGAGGGCAAGGCTCGGGAATGGCATGAAAAAGGCGTCTTGAGTTCCAGGTGGGGGAGGGGCGAGAAAGATAACTCGAAGCAATGGAAGGATTCAAGGGCAAAAGGAAGATGCTCTGTAAGGCAATGAGAGTCCTAGAAGGAGAAGGAAATGAAAAGCTGGACCTGGACAAATCGAAAGGGAGGTCACGAGGGGGATGAGTGAGCAAGTCAAGCAAGCACCGCAGGGGCGTAAGCTGAGACGAGGCTTACAGACCGCATAGCAAAGCAATGCAAGCATGGCGAAGCGTGTCAGTAGCGAGCACTCAGACGCCGTGGCCATGAGGTGTGGCGGCTGCGTGCAGTGCAGCTCGTGTGGGATGGGTCTGATCTCCATGCGAACCGGTTCATCCAACACACTAATCCCAGCTCACGTACGACAAGGCCTAGCTGGCCGAGGCCATTTACTGCCACGCGTTCCGCCTGATTAACCGAGGGAGATGCCGTTACCCCTTAGGTGGGGTGGTGTGTGTTTGCAGGGTTGTGCGGGGGCAGGGGTGTGCAGGGTAGGCGTGAATGTGTATGTGGAGGGGGTATGTGTGTGCTAGTAGTGTGTGCTGGCTACGTGCCTGTGTAGCGCAGGGGTGTGTGTGTGTGTGTGTGTGTGTGTGTGTGTGCAGAGGTTTGGGGAGTAGGTGTGGGGGCGGGGTGTGGTGCCAGGGGGACCCACGCAGCCGCCAAGCAGGTGTGGGACTGAGAGAAGTAAGATGAATATGTCTGTCCAAAGAGACCGTCGGCTTCTTTGCGCAGTGAACCGAACGAAAAAAGACTAGCAAAATCTCGATCACAATCAGAGTCAGCTGAGAACGCTCTCTTCCTTCTAAGATGTAAAAGACAGTGCAGGGCTTCACTTTCCGCTTCGCCCACGTAAGCAACATGAAGCTCACACGGTGCACTCTCTCCTTCCCTTCTCCGCTGCATCTGTCATTGTGTTCTCTGCTTCTCGGAGCATAAAGGTAGGAGCAGCTGTTTTCCCGAGGGGCTGGAAGAGAAATAAGTAGCGGCGCAAGCAGCTCTAGCTGAACTTTTCCTTTAGCACTGCCAAAGAGAATTCGGCTGTCCGGCCAGCGGCAGGCACGCTCCTCACGCCGTCAGTACGCTGCGCACACAAGCCCTGTACCGTGCGGCTTCGTTCTACGCCTTGTGTGAGCCACGGCAATTTCTTTCTCCGCTGTGGAGGATAGCGCTCTATTTCTCGCAGAGGACACTGTGCCGGCAGTCAAGCGCTGCTAAGCCTTGCTTCAGCCGAAAGACGCTCTGACAGCGAACTTGGCTTCTCAGCCCGTATTGCGCCTCTCGCCCTCTGAATCTCAAAGGAAAGCTTTTCGACTGCGGCTCACTCGGACACCTGTGCCAGAATAATAAGGCTGCCCGCAGCTCTCCCCTGCAACTTGAGCAAACTCGTATTTGCACCACTTTTCAGGAACACTCCTCTTTCCTTGACCGCCTGCAAAGCCCCGTCCCAGCCCGGCGCTCTCTGCACGGCCCTTGTCACGGCGAAGGAGCGCCGCACACATTCTAGCCTCGCAACGACCAAAGATCCGGCTGGCCGGCTGGCCGAGGAAAAAGAGCCAGGAATGAACGTCTGCTTCTTCGCCCCTTCCCGTCGCCCGGCTTTTTGGTGCTGCTTTGAAAGTGTCGGACGTTGAAAGACTAACGCTGCAAGTGCTTCTTTCCTGGCACAGCTCACTGAGCGACAAGCTAGATGCACAGCTCGCAATCATCTGCGAAGAAGAGAGTGTCTCACTGTACCAGGAGCTGAGGGAAAACCGTCCATAGCACGCTGCGGATGCGTGCAGCAGAGACGGCGAAAAGCGCCAAAGCTGAATGCCGTCGCTGAGTTTCAGTTGTGTCCAAGTCACATTGGGCGAAGAGCGAAGCCGCAGGGAACCGGGCTTCTTTGCGCAGTGTGCACACTGCAAGAGGAGCGGGCCTGACAGTCTTTTGCCCTGCCGATGTTGCGTTAGCAGTCCAAAGCCACAAGATGGCGCTGTCGACTCGCAAAAGAAGGAAACGCTCCGAGGACAGCTCGAAACCTCTCCGAGGCTAGAGCCGCCTTGGAAACTCCCTGCTCTAAGCGTCCTGTTGCCAGCGCGAAAAGATGTGCCTGATCTTCCTCTCCCAAGTGCGGAGCCTTCTTTGCACCGCACTCAAACGGCAAGACGAACTCCTTTGCCCTACATGCTTTCCACTCTAGCTGAATCTGCCCACTCGGAAACATCTAGCAAAAACAGAGCTGGCACAAGTGCCAGCTAATAATGCCCTTGCTGTCTGCAGCTTCAGCTGCACCCATCGAGCTAGCCGCACACACCCTGCTCGCGGCACTTTCCTTCCTCAGCTCTAGCTACCTTCCGAAGCCTTCACTCTCACAGAGTCAGGATGCAAACGGAACAGCACCAGGGACTGCTGACACACTAAAGCTCCCAGGACAAAATGCTCAACAGCCTGGCATCTGCCTTTGCACTGACAGTTGAGCAGCTCAAAGCCAGAGCACTGCTTATTGGCAAAAGCCTCTTCATTCCTTGAGGCCACCCAGTGTGCACGTCTAAACTTGCTTTCTTTACGGAAGAGTGGTAATCCAAAGAAATGGCACGGACTCCTCCAAGATACAAAGCATCCAGGGACTGATGCACATGCAGTATTGAATGGCCAACAATTGCACCTACCTAGAAGGTGTCAGGACAGAAGAATCTTGCCGGACTCTTCCAGCCCATGATGTCATAACATCTGCTCCAGCAACACTGGCACTATGTATCATAGGCGAATCAGACAGGGCAGGAGGGCAAGGCTCGGGGATGGATGAAAAAGGCGTCTTGAGTTCCAGGTGGGGGAGGGCGGAAAGTACGCGAAGCAATGGATAAGGCATTAAGGGCAAAAGGAAAGATGCCTTGTAAGGGCGAATGAGAGTCCTAGAAGGAGAAGGGAAATGAAAAGGCTGGACTGGACAAATCGAAAGGGAGGTCAACAGAGGGGGATGAGTGAGCAAGTCAATGCAAGGCACTGCAGGGGCGGAAGGCTTGAACGAGGCTAACAGACGCGATAGCAAAGCAAATGCAGGCATGGCGAGCGTGTCAGTAGCGCATGCCAGACGCCGTGGCGTGAGGGGGTGGGGGGCCTGCGTGCAGGTGCGCTCGTGTGGGAGTGGGTGTGGGGTGGTGTGTGTTTGCAGGGTTGTGCGGGGGCAGGTTTGTGCAGGGTAGGCGTGAATGTGTATGTGGAGGGGGTATGTGTGTGCTAGTAGTGTGTGCTGGCTACGTGCCTGTGTAGCGCAGGGGTGTGTGTGTGTGTGTGTGTGTGTGTGTGTGCAGAGTTTTGGGGAGTAGGTGGGGGGGCGGGGTGTGGTGCCAGGGGGACCCACGCAGCGCCAAGCAGGTGTGGGACTGAGAGAAGTAAGATGAATATGTCTGTCCAAAGAGACCGTGGGAATCCACTTGCAGACAGGGCTAGGAAGCGATAGACAGGCAAGGAAGAGAAGAAGCTGTTAGCTGTTGCAAATGCTACTAATCACCACAGACTGTTGCTCAGGCATGGCACTGTTAAATTCCTGAAGCTAGAGCAAGAGGACAAAACTGAATAGAATGACGACGAGTTTCTTCTTTCTTTCTTTCTTTAATATAAACCAAAGAGAGGCGATATTGGAGTGCGGCATCCCATAAGCGATCAGCTCAGGCAGTGGGGAAAAGGGAGAGGGAGATGCAGCCGGGAACTTAGGATATGAAGGAGGCTACAAGGCGGCAGGATTAGAGAAAGCCCAGGGCAAATGGCCCATGGCCTGTCTCCTTCTTGAAATAGTTAGGGGACTAGTCTGTTCTTCTCTTTGGCCATAAACAAGTGGAATGTGGATGAGTTTTGCCAGCAGGAGGGACTTGCTGCGGGGTGTCAGTGTGCCCCTGCCCCCCCCATCCCCCACCCCCTCCTACCCCCCCCCTTCCCCCCCTCCACCCCTCCAATTGCGAAGCCGCATCGCTGCTGGCGCGGGCAGGGCTGGGGCCGCAGTCAACAGCAGCCGAGGGGCGTGGAAGGGGTGGCTGCGGCAGGATCGGCCGTGTGACACCGCCCACTGGCACCGCCTCCATCTCTCCTTTGCCTCGCCCCCCGCCGGGCGCGCTCCCAAGCGGCGGCGCTCACCGGCTGCTCGGCGCTGCCGGAAGCCAGCAGCCGCCGAGGCTGTCCCGGCAGGACCGTGCCCCGGCTTCGCCAGCGGCTCGGCCGGAAACGGCGGCGCGCGTGTGCCGCGTGGCGCGGAGCACAGGCGTTGCGGGGCAGGCGCGGCGGGCCCACGCGAGGAGAGAGGGGCCGCGGGCGGGGCGGGCGGGCGTGGCGCTGTGCGCATCCGCTTCCTGTCGCTCGGCTCCCGCCGCCGGCAGCGGCCCGGCGGGCGCCGTGTGAGCCCGCGGAGCGGCGGCGCCGGCCGGGCAGTGCGCGCTCTGGCATGCGGCCGGAGGCGGCCGCAGCGAGAGGCTCCTGGCACTGCCCGTACGGTGGTCCGAGCGGGGAGCAGAGGCCGGCCTTCCGGGGGGCTATGAGGCGTGCCCGCCTTTACCCCGCTGCCCTCCTTGCCGCACGTGGCCCATTGCAGCCAATCGGCCGTTCCCGCAGCGGCGCCGGCGGCAGCGAGCCGGCAGCGCGCGCTCCATGCCGTGCCGGCCGCTGCCGCCCAGCGCCGCGCTCCGCCGAGGCATTTTGTCCCCCACGGTGGGAGAGCGACATAGGGGACGCTGAATGTGGAGGCTGCCTGTCGGCGGGAGCAACTTGCCTTCAATGACCACCTCTTTTTGGCTCCCGATTTCAGGTACCTTGCGCTGGTGCTGAAGAGTTTGGCAGCGAAGCTGGCGGAGGTGCTGCAAGAGCTCAATGGCAAGGAGCTTTTCAGTGCGACGCTCGGAGGTAGAAGATCCATAGCTGAAAGCAAAAAAGGTCAGAGCATGTCATCGGCCACAGTAATGCTAAGTTGTTCATCTTTGCCAACTGCTTGCAGAGTTGCTCTTTTCTTAGGTAATGGGGCCAGAGCTGCACGGGCTCAGGATTTGGAGATGATGTTAGGTGCGGGCTTGGTGAAGAAAGTGGAGCGGTTGATGCGGCATTCTGCCAAATTGGGACAGGTCTTTCTGTATTCCTCAGTCCTGTGACCTTAGCAAAAGCCTGAAAATAGGTTTTGCAGAACATCTGGTTTTTTTCCTACTAGCAGTAGCCACCTTGTCTTTAGGAAAGTAAAGGTTCTTTATTTTTCTCCATGAGCATCAAGTGCTTTTGATCAGCGTTGGTGTGCGTGCCTTAGCCTTGTTGTTGTCTTCCTTGGAGAACTTGTGCAATACTCAGATGATCAGTGGAGGTTTTAGACTGCAGTGGTGGACTTGAAGGCTTCCAGTAGCAGCAGCAGGGAGATGCTGTCCACATTTTGGATTTTCCTTTGTCTGAACCTTGTGCAAGGTTTCAGTTTTCAAGCAGTTTGAAGAGCTGCAAAGTTACCACTGATGGTTTAGTCAAGTTATCCTGTGATTTAAGTGACTAGTGAAGCACGTACTAAGGCAACGTACAGTAGCATCCCAGAAAGGTTGGATTGGAGAACAGGCAGTTCTGAAGACAGCTGTTTGTTGTAGGAGAAGGAGAATGTAGGAGATGATTGAAGAGCACTGCATGCACAAATGGTTAAGGAGGAGCCATCTTTTGATGTCCCCTCTACGCTTGTTCTCATTTGAAATACTGAACATTCTGCAGGTTGGTTTTGTAAGGCATGTGGGTTTGTTTTGTTTTTTTATTGGGGGGGGGTGGTGAGGGAGGTGGGGGAATGATGGGTGTTGGGTTTTTTTATTTCCAGAATAGTGTACAAAGAAGCTATGCCCAAAAGCAGCACTGTTTCTCTTACTCTTCTTAATTTTTCCTGCCTCAAAGAGTATTTGGTTAAAAAAACCTTAATAATCCTCCATTTTGCCTGATGCAGGAAGGGGGAAAGTAACTAGGAGATTTTGGAAGCCGGAAGAGAATTTCTTGCCCTCTGATGTTATGAAAAAGCATGGAGGGGAAAAAAAAAAAACCTGTTAGGAAAATTCAGGTGGCGTCCGGGAGCACAGTGCCTTAGGGCCACGACAAAAAAAGTGTCCGTTTTCTCTGAGAAAGAGAACTCTGCCCCCCAGTTTCTTGATGTCAGTTTGGAGGAGGGTTTTGGCCCTGCAAGGGCCGCCAGGGTCGTTGTCGGTGGCTGCTTGGATCTGCGAGGAATCTTAATCTGTGCGGAATTTCAGCATGACGCAGACAACTCCCAGATATGTTGCCTTCGATGCAAACAATGGCGCATTTCCATGTGAAAGAAAACTCAGTCCCCCAGATGCATGATGCCAGTTTTTAGGAGGCATTTAGCCCTACAATTGCAGCCAGAGTTCTACCTGATGGCAGCTTGGGTCTGGGAAGGATCTTGATCCATGCGGCATTTCAGGTGGCGTCCGGTGTTGCTTTCCCCCCGCCTGGAAAAGAAACTCGAGATCATTTTAGCAAGGAGGTAATATAAAAGGGGATCTTTATTTTGAAGGTCTTCAGGAGCAGTTATGGAAAGGTGTCCATAAAGCCCAGCCCCTCCAGGGGTGAGTACATATTTATAGCTTTTAGGAAATTAGCATAATTGATTAAGAGCACCAATAAGGAGAACAAGTGGCGTTCAATTTCCCTCAGTCCAGCGCCCTTCCCTGGAGCCCCCCTCTCAGCACTGGGCTGCACTCTGCTTTATGAAAATGTACTCAGAGTTGTTCTCGGCCTGGGTTCCCAGGAAGAACTGCGATAGGACAGGGCCTTGCAACCCCCTGGGGCTTGGAGCTCTGGAATTTGTTGTGTCTTTCTGCTTAGGGAAAGGCTATGGAAAGGTACTGGAAAAACTAGCTATTAATATAGTAGGCTACAGAGCCACAAAAATATGGGCAGAGAGTACAGAGAACATATAAAGAAAAAAGGCAGAAACCAAACGGCATCATTCCCCCCTTTTTTAGAGACTAACAAGACTCTGTCTTGTCTAGTCTCTACTCTGCATTCAACCATACCTCTGGTTTATACAAACTGGCTATCCCACTAGTTGTTACACAGATGCTAATTATAACTACAGTTACTATGAACATTTCTTTTATCTAGGTTCAGTTTGGTAACCATGAAGAGGAGTGTACTTGAAGATATTCAAGGTCGCAGTAAGCTCTTTTGAGAGTTTACTTGGTGTCGGATTTGGAGTTTGCTTTCATTTCACCAAATTTCTAAAAAATTTTTTTCATTCAGATATGCTAGAACAACAACTAGTGTTAATAAAAAGATTTTGTGGCTAGTAGGAATTAAGAGCTATTTTGTTTTGGTCAACCCAGCCTTTAATACTGAATTAAAATACACTTTGGAATCACAGCTCCATGGGCAAGGCCCAATTTTCTCTTGGGGCAAAAAGTTACCAGCCAGATTCTACAACTTTGACAAGTTGTCTTTATGAAGAGCTTTTGTATACATTTTGGACTAGAGTTACATGCAAATTTTAGGACCAAATTTGAATCACGGTTACCAACTGTACAGATAAGAGGTACAAAAGAACAGTTTAAATCATATCATCTCAATTTGTATCAGTCTCTGTTTTCTGGCTGTCTATGGAGCAGACGTCTTCTTAACTCTGGAGCAGTGAATTCAAGCCTCTCTGCCAGCAGCTTTGGATTTGGTGAGGGTAGTCAGGACTTGGAATGACTCTTTTTACTTAGCTCGTAAGATTACTGTTCCTTCATTCAACATAGACTCAGTCTCTAGGCTTGAATAGTTGCTAGTCTTCCTTCCTTCTAGATGACTTTGCTCAGTTCTAGATCTTTCATTGATATAATCAGTTCAGCTTTTTGTGATGGTACATTTGATGGTAACACTTTTCTCATGTTTACCTGGTTCGTGGTTGTTACTGCATAACCTGTCTTTTGTTTGCCATCTCGCATGAAGCTGCTCTCATCTGCATACAGCTCCCAGGCTGGCACATCTTTCAGGTCTGCTCTGCTGGAATAGGCTTCTTCCATGGTCTGCAAACAGTCAGACTTAAATACATTATCAGTTAGTGCTGGGAACAGACATACTAGGATTGACAGAAAACTTTTTCAGAATAACATTATCCAGTTTCAGTAGCATGGCATAGGGTCCATGTCTTCTATGTTCACAGAACAAACTTACAGTGGGTTGCATGCAACTGTTGGATGTATCAATTCTTGGCTGCTGGTTGGATGCAGCATTTTTCAGTTGCTGACTGCCCTAGTTCTCCAGTTTCAGGATTATTTTTCATAATAGTAAAGAGTCCTTGGTCTTTTTTACTCACAAGGATACAGGAGAAGGTCTTTTACAAATTTAACTCAGTAAACCATTCTAAGATTTTTGTTAACACAGGACTCTGCTTACTTATAGCATGGTTTAAGGGAGCCTAAAAACGGCTTCTTGTTCTTTGGGCTCGGTGTTTCCCTTTTGAGTGCTTACCAGAGCAGACAAAGAGCGCTCGATGCCCTCGCACGGCCGGGGACGGGCGCGGCGCGGCATGCGGGCACCCCGCCCAGGGGCACCCCCGGCTCGCCCGCGCTCGGCCCGTGCTGCTGCTCACAGCGGCTCTCGGGTGTCCTTAAAACAAGCTCGTTACTGTGGAAAGTGCGATAGGGCCGTTCCTGCTCTTAGATCTCACATTCCCGGCCCGCTCTGGGCCGGTGCGGGCGGGCCCCAGGAGCAGCGAGTGAGCCGGGCCGTGGCCGCGCAGCGGCGGCCCCGCCTCCGCCAGAGCAGGGCTGAAGCAGCGCAGCGGCAGCCCCGGTCCCGGTTCGCTTCCTGGGACCGCTCCCCCGCGCATCCCCCGGCCGTGACCAGGGCAATGGCAGGAATCACCTCCGCCCCTCTCAGAGCGGCTGGTGCCCCGCTTCTGTCACGGGGGAGTGACCGCCCTGCTCGCGGAGCCGTCCCGGAAGTCGGGAGTCGCCCTTGCCTTAAAATCTTGGAAAAACTTTTTACAGATGGAACATAGAAAGTGGGGGCTTCTCCCCTTCCCTTACAATGGTGCGAACCGAGCTTTCTCGGCCGTTCCACAAAACTTGCTGGAAGCGAGGATCTCTCCCTCGCCTCCCACTAAGGAGCAGGCTGGACACCAGCCTCTCCACAGACCTGTAGGAAGCGAGGATTTCTCACTCGCCTCCCACCAAGGAGCAGGCTGGGCACCCAGCCGCTCCACAAACCTGTAGGAAGTGGGAATCTCTCCCCAGCTCCCACCAAGGAGCAGGCTGGACACCCAGCCGCTCCACAAACCTGTAGGAAGTGGGAATCTCTCCCCAGCCTCCCACCAAGGAGCAGGCTGGACACCCAGCCGCTCCACAAACCTGTAGGAAGCGGGGCCCATCCCCCACCTCCTACCAAGAAGCAGACCAGGCCTCCCCCGGCCGCTCCATGCCCAGATGTCTCCAGGCCAGCTTTCAATTCAAAACTCGCATGTGCTAAACATGAAATAAACTTTCGCACTGTGATTTGCTTTTCTCTACCAGTGAACAATCTCAGCCGAGATCACACACCCGCCTCCTCCCCACCAGCCGATCTCTGGGCAGGTTGGAAAATCGGCAACAGGAAAAACTTGGAGAAATGATTTCAAAAGCAAATTTTCTCACCACCACGCCAGGTTGTCCTGGGATCGCTAACAATTACTGACTTTAAACAGATACACAATACATAAACAATACACACACATACAAACTACACACTACACAACGAAAAGAACCACCTTTATACTACCTCCTGTGGGATCTTGGAACCATGGTGTCTCGACCTCAGGCCCGAGGCAGGGAATTCTTTAGATTGCTGTCAGAAAGGAATTCCTTGCAGGATGTTTTCGGTCCAGAGGAAGGGTACCAGGTTCTCGTGTCCCTTCTGGGTGTGCCAAATAACTGTTGCCTTTTCCCCCAGCCTGGAAAAGAAACTCGAGATCATTTTAGCAAGGAGGTAATATAAAAGGGGATCTTTATTTTGAAGGTCTTCAGGAGCAGTTATGGAAAGGTGTCCATAAAAGCCCAGCCCCTCCAGGGGTGAGTACATATTTATAGCTTTTAGGAAATTAGCATAATTGATTAAGAGCACCAATAAGGAGAACAAGTGGCGATTCAATTCCCCCTCAGGTCCAGCCCCTTCCCTGGAGCCCCCCTCTCAGCACTGGCTGCACTCTGCTTATGAAAATGTACCTCAGAGTTGTTCTCGGCCTTGGTTCCCAGGAAGAACTGAGATAGGACAGGGCCTTGCAACCCCCTGGGGCTTGGAGCTCTGGAATTTGTTTTGTCTTTCTGCTTAGGGAAAGGCTATGGAAAGGTACTGGAAAAACTAGCTATTAATATAGTAGGCTACAGAGCCACAAAAATATGTGCAGAGAGTACAGAGAACATATAAAAGAAAAAAGGCAGAAACCAAACGGCATCACCGGGAGCACAGTGCCTTAGGGCCGGGACACAAAAAGTGTCCCTTTTCTCTGAGAAAGAGAACTCTGCCCCCCAGTTTCTTGATGTCAGTTTGGAGGAGGGTTTTGGCCCTGCAAGGGCAGCCAGGGTCCTTGTCGGTGGCAGCTTGGGTCTGCGAGGAATCTTAATCCATGCGGAATTTCAGCATGCGGCTGTCAACTCCCAGATATGTGGCCTTCGATACAAACAATGGCGCTTTTCCATGTGAAAAAAACTCAGTCCCCCAGATGCATGATGCCAGCTTTTAGGAGGCATTTAGCCCTACAATTCCAGCCAGATTTCTAGTTGATGGCAGCTTGGTCTGGGAAGAAACATTCTTGATCCATGGCGGCATTCAGTGGTGTTCCGGAGCAGTGCCTTAGGGCCGGGACACCAAAAAGTGTCCCTTTTCTCTAGAAACGATAGCCTCTGGCCCCCCCAGTTTCTTGATGTCCAGTTTGGGAGGAGGGTTTTGCCCCTTGCTAGGGCATCCAGTGTCCACGTCGTGGCAGCTTGGGTCTGTGAGGGATCGTGCTCCACGCGGAATTTGAAGAGGCGGCAGTCGACTCCAGGACAGGGGGCCTACGATACAAATGATGGCACTTTTCCACGTGAAAGAAAACTTAGGCCCCCAGATTCATGATGTCGGTTTGGTGGAGGGTTTTGCCCTACAAATGCAACGAGAGTCGTGGTTGATAGCAGCTTGCGTCAGCGAATAATCTTGATCCATACGGAATTTCAGGTGGCGTCCGGGGGCACAGTGCCTTAGGGCCGGGAAACTAAAAGTGTCTCTTTTCTCTGAGAAAGAGAACTCTGCCCCGCAGTTTCGTGAATGTCCAGTTTGGAGGAGGTTTTGGCCCTGCCCAAGGGCGCCAGGTCCCTGTGTTGGCGCTTGGCAGGTCTGCCGAGGAATCTTGATCCATACAGGAATATCAGGAGGAAGAGGAGCAGAGGCCTTAGGGCCGGGACAACCAAAAAGTTGTCCCTGTTCTCTGAGAAAGAGAACTCTGCCCCCCAGTTGCTTGATGTCAGTTTGGAGGAGGGTTTTGGCCCTGCAAGGGCAGCCAGGGTCCTTGTTGGTGGCAGCTTGGGTCTGTGAGGAATCTTAATCCATGCGGAATTTCAGCATGCGGCTGTCAACTCCCAGATATGTGGCCTTCGATACAAACAATGGCGCTTTTCCATGTGAAAGAAAACTCAGTCCCCCAGATGCATGATGCCAGTTTTTAGGAGGCATTTAGCCCTACAATTGCAGCCAGAGTTCTAGTGATGGCAGCTTGGGTTCTGGGAAGTATCTTGATCCATGCGGCATTTCAGGTGGCGTCCGGTGTTGCCTTTTCCCCCAGCCTGGAAAAGAAACTCGAGATCATTTTAGCAAGGAGGTAATATAAAAGGGGATCTTTATTTTGAAGGTCTTCAGGAGCAGTTATGGAAAGGTGTCCATAAAAGCCCAGCCCCTCCAGGGGTGAGTACATATTTATAGCTTTTAGGAAATTAGCATAATTGATTAAGAGCACCAATAAGGAGAACAAGTGGCGATTCAATTCCCCCTCAGGTCCAGCCCCTTCCCTGGAGCCCCCCTCTCAGCACTGGCTGCACTCTGCTTATGAAAATGTACCTCAGAGTTGTTCTCGGCCTTGGTTCCCAGGAAGAACTGAGATAGGACAGGGCCTTGCAACCCCCTGGGGCTTGGAGCTCTGGAATTTGTTTTGTCTTTCTGCTTAGGGAAAGGCTATGGAAAGGTACTGGAAAAACTAGCTATTAATATAGTAGGCTACAGAGCCACAAAAATATGGGCAGAGAGTACAGAGAACATATAAAAGAAAAAAGGCAGAAACCAAACGGCATCATTCCCCCCTTTTTTAGAGACTAACAAGACTCTGTCTTGTCTAGTCTCTACTCTGCATTCAACCATACCTCTGGTTTATACAACTGGCTATCCCACTAGTTGTTACACAGATGCTAATTATAACTACAGTTACTATGAACATTTCTTTTATCTAGGTTCAGTTTGGTAACCATGAAGTGAGTGTACTGAAGATATTCAAGGTTCAGTAAGCTCTTTTGAGAGTTACTTGGTGTAGAATTTGAGTTTGCTTTCAAATTTCAACCAAATTTCTAAAAAAATTTTTCATTCAGATTTGCATAAGAACAACAACTAGTGTTAATGATTTTGTGGCTAGTAGGAAATTAAGAGCTATTTTGTTTTGTCAACAGCCTTTAATATGATTAAACATTACATTTGGAATCACAGCTCCATGGGCACAGGCCCAATCTTTATCTTGGGCCAAAACTTACCAGGCCAGATTCTCAACTTTGACAAGTTGTCCTTATGAAGAGCTTTTGGATACATTTTGGACTAGAGTTACATGGCAAATTTTAGGACCATATTTGAATCACGGTTACCAACTGTACAGATAAGAGGTACAAAAGAACAGTTTAAATCATATCATCTCAATTTGTATCAGTCTCTGTTTTCTGGCTGTCTATGGAGCAGACGTCTTCTTAACTCTGGAGCAGTGATTTCAAGGCTCTCTGCCAGCAGCTTTGCATTTGGTGAGGGTAGTCAGGACTTGGAATGACTCTTTTTACTTAGCTCGTAAGATTACTGTCCCTTCATTCAACATAGACTCAGTCTCTAGGCTTGAATAGTTGCTAGTCTTCCTTCCTTCTAGATGACTTTGCTCAGTTCTAGATCTTTCATTGATATAATCAGTTCAGCTTTTTGTGATGGTACATTTGATGGTAACACTTTTCTCATGGTTACCTGGTTCGTGGTTGTTACTGCATAACCTGTCTTTTGTTTGCCATCTCGCATGAAGCTGCTCTCATCTGCATACAGCTCCCAGGCTGGCACATCTTTCAGGTCTGCTCTGCTGGAATGGTCTGCAAACAGTCAGACTTAAATACATTATCAGTTAGTGCTGGGAACAGACATACTAGGATTGACAGCAAACGTTTTCAGAATAACATTATCCAGTTTCAGTAGCATGGCATAGGGTCCATGTCTTCTATGTTCACAGAACAAACTTACAGTGGGTTGCATGCAACTGTTGGATGTATCAATTCTTGGCTGCTGGTTGGATGCAGCAATTTTCAGTTGCTGACTGCCCTAGTTCTCCAGTTTCAGGATTATTTTACATAATAGTAAAGAGTCCTTGGTCTTTTTTACTCACAAGGATACAGGAGAAGGTCTTTTACAAATTTAACTCAGTAAACCATTCTAAGATATTTGTTAACACAGGACTCTGCTTACTTATAGCATGGTTTAAGGGAGCCTAAAAACGGCTTCTTGTTCTTTGGGCTCGGTGTTTCCCTTTTGAGTGCTTACCAGAGCAGACAAAGAGCGCTCGCTGCCCTCGCACGGCCGGGGACGGGCGCGGCATGCGGGCACCCCCGCCCAGGGGCACCCCCGGCTCGCCCGCGCTCGGCCCGTGCTGCTGCTCACAGCGGCTCTCGGGTGTCCTTAAAACAAGCTCGTTACTGTGGAAAGTGCGATAGGGCCGTTCCTGCTCTTAGATCTCACACTCCCGGCCCGCTCTGGGCCGGTGCGGGCGGGGCCCAGGAGCAGCGAGTGAGCCGGGCCGTGGCCGCGCAGCGGCGGCCCCGCCTCCGCCAGAGCAGGGCCGAAGCAGCGCAGCGGCAGCCCCGGTCCCGGTTCGCTTCCTGGGACCGCTCCCCCGCGCATCCCCGGCCGTGACCAGGGCAATGGCAGGAATCACCTCCGCCCCTCTCAGAGCGGCTGGTGCCCCGCTTCTGTCACGGGGGAGTGACCGCCCTGCTCGCGGAGCCGTCCCGGAAGTCCGGGAGTCGCCCTTGCCTTAAAATCTTGGAAAAACTTTTTACAGATGGAACATAGAAAGTGGGGGCTTCTCCCCCTTCCCTTACAATGGTGCGACCCGAGCTTTCTCGGCCGTTCCACCAAACTTGCTAGGCGGATCTCTCCCCAGCCTCCCACCAAGGAGCAGGCTGGACACCCAGCCGCTCCACAAACCTGTAGGAAGTGGGAATCTCTCCCCAACCTCCCACCAAGGAGCAGGCTGGACACCCAGCCGCTCCACAAACCTGTAGGAAGTGGGAATCTCTCCCCAGCCTCCCACCAAGGAGCAGGCTGGACACCCAGCAGCTCCACAAACCTGTAGGAAGCGGGATCCCAGCCTCCCACCAAGGAGCAGGCTGGACACCCAGCCGCTCCACAAACCTGTAGGAAGCGGGGCCCATCCCCCACCTCCTACCAAGAAGCAGACCAGGCCTCCCCCGGCTGCTCCATGCCCAGATGTCTCCAGGCCAGCTTTCCATTCAAAACTCGCATGTGCTAAACATGAAATAAACTTTCGCACTGTGATTTGCTTTTCTCTACCAGTGAACAATCTCAGCCGAGATCACACACCTGCCTCCTCCCCACCAGCCGATCTCTGGGGCGGGTTGGAAAATCGGCAACAGGAAAAACTTGGAGAAATGATTTCAAAAGCAAATTTTCTCACCACCACGCCAGGTTGTCCTGGGATGCCCCAACAATTACTGACTTTAAACAGATACAATACATAAACAATACACATACAAACTACACACTACACAACAAAAAGAACCACCTTTATACTACCTCCTGTGGATCTTGGAACCATGGTGTCTCGACCTCAGGCCCGTGGCAGGGAATTCTTTAGATTGCTGTCAGAAAGGAATTCCTTGCAGGATGTTTTCGGTCCAGAGGAAGGGTACCAGGTTCTCGTCTCCCTTCTGGGTGTGCCAAATAACTGTTGCCTTTTCCCCCAGCCTGGAAAAGAAACTCGAGATCATTTTAGCAAGGAGGTAATATAAAAGGGGATCTTTATTTTGAAGGTCTTCAGGAGCAGTTACGGAAAGGTGTCCATAAAAGCCCACCCCCTCCAGGGGTGAGTACATATTTATAACTTTTAGGAAATTAGCATAATTGATTAAAAGCACCAATAAGGAGAACAAGTGGTGATTCAATTCCCCCCCATGTCCAGTCCCTCTTCTGGAGCCCCCCTCTCAGCACTGGCTGTGTTTTGTTTATGAAAATGTACCTCAGAGTTGTTCTCGGCCTTGGTTCCCAGGAAGAACTGCGATAGGACAGGGCCTTGCAACCCCCTGGGGCTTGGAGCTCTGGAATTTGTTTTGTCTTTCTGCTTAGGGAAAGGCTATGGAAGGTACTGGAAAAACTAGCTATTAATATAGTAGGCTACAAGAGCCAGAAAAATATGTGCAGAGGTACAGAGAACGTATAAAGAAAAAGGCAGAAACCAAGCGGCATCTTTGGGGCAAGAGTGCCTTAGGGCGGGACACAAAGTGTCCTTTTCTCTGAGAAGAACTCTGCCCCCAGTTTCTTGATGTCAGTTTGGAGGAGATTTGGCCCTGCAAAGGCAGCCAGGGGTCCCTGTTGGTGGCAGCCCAGGTCTCTGGGAATCTTAATCCATGCGGAATTTCAGCATGCGGCTGTCAACTCAGATTTGTGGCCTTGATGCAAACAATGGCGCACATTTCCATGTGAAAGAAAAACTCCAGTCCCCAGATGCATGATGCAGTTTTAGAGGCATTTAGCCCACAATTGCAGCAGAGTTCTAGCTGATGGCAGCTTGGGTCTAGGAAGGATCTTGATCCATCGCGGCATTTCAGGTGAGCGTCCGGTGTACCCTTTTCCCCCAGCCTGGAAAAGAAACTCGAGATCATTTTAGCAAGGAGGTAATATAAAGGGGATCTTTATTTTGAAGGTCTTCAGGAGCAGTTATGGAAAGGTGTCCATAAAAGCCCAGCCCCTCCAGGGGTGAGTACATATTTATAGCTTTTAGGAAATTAGCATAATTGATTAAGAGCACCAATAAGGAGAACAAGTGGCGATTCAATTCCCCCTCAGGTCCAGCCCCTTCCCTGGAGCCCCCCTCTCAGCACTGGCTGCACTCTGCTTATGAAAATGTACCTCAGAGTTGTTCTCGGCCTTGGTTCCCAGGAAGAACTGCAGATAGGACAGGGCCTTGCAACCCCCTGGGGCTTGGAGCTCTGGAATTTGTTTTGTCTTTCTGCTTAGGGAAAGGCTATGGAAAGGTACTGGAAAAACTAGCTATTAATATAGTAGGCTACAGAGCCACAAAAATATGGGCAGAGAGTACAGAGAACATATAAAAGAAAAAAGGCAGAAACCAAACGGCATCATTCCCCCCTTTTTTAGAGACTAACAAGACTCTGTCTTGTCTAGTCTCTACTCTGCATTCAACCATACCTCTGGTTTATACAACTGGCTATCCCACTAGTTGTTACACAGATGCTAATTATAACTACAGTTACTATGAACATTTCTTTTATCTAGGTTCAGTTTGGTAACCATGAAGTGAGTGTACTGAAGATATTCAAGGTTCAGTAAGCTCTTTTGAGAGTTACTTGGTGTAGAATTTGAGTTTGCTTTCAAATTTCAACCAAATTTCTAAAAAAATTTTTCATTCAGATTTGCATAAGAACAACAACTAGTGTTAATGATTTTGTGGCTAGTAGGAAATTAAGAGCTATTTTGTTTTGTCAACAGCCTTTAATATGGTTAAACATTACATTTGGAATCACAGCTCCATGGGCACAGGCCCAATCTTTATCTTGGGGCAAAACTTACCAGGCCAGATTCTCAACTTTGACAAGTTGTCCTTATGAAGAGCTTTTGGATACATTTTGGACTAGAGTTACATGCAAATTTTAGGACCAAATTTGAATCACGGTTACCAACTGTACAGATAAGAGGTACAAAAGAACAGTTTAAATCATATCATCTCAATTTGTATCAGTCTCTGTTTTCTGGCTGTCTATGGAGCAGACGTCTTCTTAACTCTGGAGCAGTGAATTCAAGGCTCTCTGCCAGCAGCTTTGGATTTGGTGAGGGTAGTCAGGACTTGGAATGACTCTTTTTACTTAGCTCGTAAGATTACTGTCCCTTCATTCAACATAGACTCAGTCTCTAGGCTTGAATAGTTGCTGGTCTTCCTTCCTTCTAGATGACTTTGCTCAGTTCTAGATCTTTCATTGATATAATCAGTTCAGCTTTTTGTGATGGTACATTTGATGGTAACACTTTTCTCATGGTTACCTGGTTCGTGGTTGTTACTGCATAACCTGTCTTTTGTTTGCCATCTCGCATGAAGCTGCTCTCATCTACATACAGCTCCCAGGCTGGCACATCTTTCAGGTCTGCTCTGCTGGAATAGGCTTCTTCCATGGTCTGCAAACAGTCAGACTTAAATACATTATCAGTTAGTGCTGGGAACAGACATACTAGGATTGACAGCAAACGTTTTCAGAATAACATTATCCAGTTTCAGTAGCATGGCATAGGGTCCATGTCTTCTATGTTCACAGAACAAACTTACAGTGGGTTGCATGCAGCTGTTGGATGTATCAATTCTTGGCTGCTGGTTGGATGCAGCAATTTTCAGTTGCTGACTGCCCTAGTTCTCCAGTTTCAGGATTATTTTACATAATAGTAAAGAGTCCTTGGTCTTTTTTACTCACAAGGATACAGGAGAGGGTCTTTTACAAATTTAACTCAGTAAACCATTCTAAGATATTTGTGCCTGGGACTCTGCTTACTTATAGCATGGTTTAAGGGAGCCTAAAAACGGCTTCTTGTTCTTTGGGCTCGGTGTTTCCCCTTTGAGTGCTTACCAGAGCAGACAAAGAGCGCTCGCTGCCCTCGCACGGCCGGGGACGGGCGCGGCATGCGGGCACCCCCGCCCAGGGGCACCCCCGGCTCGCCCGCGCTCGGCCCGTGCTGCTGCTCACGGCGGCTCTCGGGTGTCCTTAAAACAAGCTCGTTACTGTGGAAAGTGCGATAGGGCCGTTCCTGCTCTTAGATCTCACACTCCCGGCCCGCTCTGGGCCGGTGCGGGCGGGGCCCAGGAGCAGCGAGTGAGCCGGGCGGTGGCCGCGCAGCGGCGGCCCCGCCTCCGCCAGAGCAGGCGAAGCAGCGCAGCGGCAGCCCGGTCGGTTGGCTTCCTGGGACCGGCTCCCCGCATCCCGGCGTGACCAGGCAATGGCAGGAGTCTCCTCCAGCCCCTCTCAGGCTGGTGCCCGCTGTCCGCGGGGGTGACCGCCCTGCTCGCGGAGCCGTCCCGGAAGTGGGGAGTCGCCCTTACTTAAAATCTTGGAAAACTTTTTACAGATGGAGACATAGAATTAGGGAGCTTCTCCCCCTTCACCCCAATGGTGTGACGGGCTTTCTGGCCGTTCCACAAGCTTGCTGGAGGATCTCTCAGCTTCCCACCAAGGAGCAAGGCTGGACACCCAGCCGCTCCACAAACCTGTAGGAAGTGGGAATCTCTCCCCAGCCTCCCACCAAGGAGCAGGCTGGACACCCAGCCGCTCCACAAACCTGTAGGAAGTGGGAATCTCTCCCCCGCCTCCCACCAAGGAGCAGGCTGGACACCTAGCCACTCCACAAACCTGTAGGAAGTGGGAATCTCTCCCCAGCCTCCCACCAAGGAGCAGGCTGGACACCCAGCCACTCCACAAACCTGTAGGAAGTGGGAATCTCTCCCCAGCCTCCCACCAAGGAGCAGGCTGGACACCCAGCCGCTCCACAAACCTGTAGGAAGCGGGGCCCCTCCCCCACCTCCTACCAAGAAGCAGCCCAGGCCTCCCCCGGCCGCTCCATGCCCAGATGTCTCCAGGCCAGCTTTCAATTCAAAACTCGCATGTGCTAAACATGAAATAAACTTTCGCACTGTGAGTTGCTTTTCTCTACCAGTGAACAATCTCAGCCGAGATCACACACCCGCCTCCTCCCCACCAGCCGATCTCTGGGGCAGGTTGGAAAATCGGCAACAGGAAAAACTTGGAGAAATGATTTCAAAAGCAAATTTCTCACCACCACGCCAGGTTGTCCTGGGATCGCTAACAATTACTGACTTTAAACAGATACACAATACATAAACAATACACACACATACAAACTACACACTACACAACGAAAAGAACCACCTTTATACTACCTCCTTTGGGATCTTGGAACCATGGTGTCTCGACCTCAGGCCCGTGGCAGGGAATTCTTTAGATTGCTGTCAGAAAGGAATTCCTTGCAGGATGTTTTCGGTCCAGAGGAAGGGTACCAGGTTCTCGTGTCCCTTCTGGGTGTGACAAATAACTGTTGCCTTTTCCCCAGCCTGGAAAAGAAACTCGAGATCATTTTAGCAAGGAGGTAATATAAAAGGGGATCTTTATTTTGAAGGTCTTCAGGAGCAGTTATGGAAAGGTGTCCATAAAAGCCCAGCCCCTCCAGGGGTGAGTACATATTTATAGCTTTTGGGAAATTAGCATAATTGATTAAGAGCACCAATAAGGAGAACAAGTGGCGATTCAATTCCCCCTCAGGTCCAGCCCCTTCCCTGGAGCCCCCCTCTCAGCACTGGCTGCACTCTGCTTATGAAAATGTACCTCAGGGTTGTTCTCGGCCTTGGTTCCCAGGAAGAACTGCGATAGGACAGGGCCTTGCAACCCCCTGGGGCTTGGAGCTCTGGAATTTGTTTTGTCTTTCTGCTTAGGGAAAAGCTATGGAAAGGTACTGGAAAAACTAGCTATTAATATAGTAGGCTACAGAGCCAGAAAAATATGTGCAGAGAGTACAGAGAACATATAAAAGAAAA
>JAVTVJ010000936.1:0-59679 GCA_034509425.1 Eopsaltria australis
GGATCTGAATGTTCCTGCTGCTTTAGGAGTGAAAGAAAACATGAGAAGGAGAACTTTTTTGATGCTTTTTTGCCCTACCTTGCAGCTGAGCTTATGTGCATTTGAACTTGATATTGTGCTTTCCCCTAATGGGTGTGGCTGCACTTCTTCCACAGATGCCCTAGAAGAGAAAGACAAAAAAAATACCCCTATATCTGAATACTTTTCTTAAGGAAGAGTTCTCAAGATGTTGCTAGGGAAAGGAATATGAAGATAGGCATTTCAGACTATTTCTGCTCAGAGATGCTATTCACATGTCCTTGCAACCATTTCCTCTCCACTCACTTGTGTTTAAGAGATCTCCTTAATTCTTTTGATTTTAATACATTATTAAATCTCCTTGGTAAAACAAAGCTAAAAATGGAATTTGCTATCTAATAAAAATACCTGAACTATTATTAGCATCTTGGCACTCTCTCTAGGTTGTGAATCTGTTGGGACTAACTTACTGAAGCCCTATTATTGAGGCATTAATCATATCAGACTTCCAGCCATGTCTGTCTACTGCTCAAAATAAGTGTAACATTATTCTTTTTTATATGCAATGCCTCCAACTTTCCAACTGTCAGATAAGAAAGAAAAAAATCATGCAGCACCCGTTTGGAATTCAAATATAGTACCACATTCATTCCCAATCTAGTACATTTAAGACATTGTGAGCCTAATTCTCTGTGGGAGTATGGTAGTGCAACTTCATTTACACCAGTGGCAGGCTCTGCTGATTGCTGTCAGCTGAGAAACTGTGCAAGGTACACACAAGTAACAAGCACAAACCTGGAGAAAAGTAGGACCCTTTCACATTTTTGACTTCATTTGTGAGCTCCAGGTCCTTGCTACTCTTGGATTGACTCTTTTTCAGTGAGATTTCAATACATTTCCTAGCCTAGGAGATTCTCTCTTTTCCTCCAAGATGGGGGAAAATTGTTCTGAAAACACTTCAGAATGGGAACATTTCAGCTCTCAAATCTGCAGATGGTAGGTGTAGCGGTGGTTCTGAACCAGGAAGGAAGAGGATTTCCGGTGGCATGTTCCACAGACAGAGAATTTCCCCCCGAAGCTGCCAGAGGCAGTGGTTTGGACCACCAAGCCACGAACCCCAAGTTCCTGCTATTGGTTCCTTGATTTGTCTGTTATGTTTCCCCGCTCTGGGAAATTCCCTGTCACTCCCTTGTTCATTCGTTGTTCTCTCTTCCCCCCTCCCTTCCCTAAACCCCATTCGACCATGCATCCCGGCCCCTCCCCTGTATTGCCCCTTTGCCCTCAGTTGTTCCTCCCTTAAATACCCATGTAATGAGCTGTTCTGGGCTCTTGGGCCCTGTGCTCCCTTGGGGGTAATAAACCTACCGAATTCACACACTAAGAGCCCTCCTTCTCTGGGAGTTCTTTGCTATCCTGCCGTGCTCTGAGGGCAACACCTCCTCAGACCGAACGCGGACTAGCGGTGCCCGTCGTCGGCTCACCGGGGAAGCCTTCCAGAACGCGAACGGTCTCCCAGGTTCACGCTAGCGCTCCGCCGCCGGTACAGGGGCGGGATAAAGCATGGAACGTAACAGGTAGGGATACATTCAGGCTATAACATTCAGAATTAGGTTATAAGTGGTCCTCAAAATTAGGAAAATGCTAATTACAAATAGTAATATTCTTTTAGCTGCCAAAATATTTTCCTCTCTTTGACTCTTTCATTACTGTTATCATCTGTCCCAAAAATTTTCTTTTGCTGTCATTTACAGAAACTCTCAGACAAAGGACCACAACCCTTTCAACAAATAAATAAATTACTTCACCTCCTACCTGCTGGCCTTATTTCCCCATAGATCACACCCTAATTCCCTCAGTTTCTTTTTCTACTTTAGTCCACCCACATTCAACACAGCACTGGGTAACACACTGACCTTGTGATATGCAATCCCTTAGGCTGGTCTGTCTGCTCATTTTGTTTATGAGAATAGAATCTCCAGGCTCGCATCTTGTTGGTGTTGGTGCTGTCTGTGCAAGCTTGCTATTATGTGATACTTTCCTGGCCCCACACATTAAATACTCAGGTACTACCATGGAGCAATGTCTTTGAACTTTTTCTCCTCATTGAACTGAGACTAAAACCCTTTTTGTCTTCCGGGGAAAACTCGTCTCTTCCTCTACTACCTTTTTTTCATCACAAGGTAGACGATAGATTTGTACATTTTAGTTCTTCGGAGTTTACCTCAACTTGGATTATTACATGCCAAGATTGTATTACAACATGAAGCAGTTATACTTCTGCTCCCTTAAAAGTAATTTTTCTCACTACTTATACAAAAGATAGCATTTTTGTTTAAAAGTTTCTGCTAGGAGAAGCAGCTGTTTTTAGTCCTGAAATCACCCAGGTACCTTAGATTGTATTGTCCAAATTTGACCTAACCCCACATCTTTCTAAGCCAAATACATAATCCAGCTACCTAGCAGGGATTCACACTTTGACAGGTCTTTCTAGCAGGCAGACAGCTTCTATCTGGGTCATCAGTACCCATCATCACATGTTACCACTTTCCATGATTATATGCAAAAGAGGATTCCTTTGTTATGCTTTCCCTGGACATTCAGGGCCAGAAATCACATTTGTGGAGTGATGCTTACCAGAAAGGTTGTATATCTGTGAAGATACATGCAGCTGTGCCTGCACACTGCATGTTGGTGAGGAACTCTGCATGACTCCACAGGTGCAAATATACAGTAAACAGTGCATTAGTATAGACCCACCTGGCTTGTCCTTTCTGTAGACAGGAAGAGGAAAGAGAGTTTATATCAATACACATAAACTTGCAGCAAGACTCATCATGCACATAAGTCTCAACTCTATAGGCTGGACTTCCACAGCTATAAACACCATTACTCACTGCAGTTTCCTCATCCATATCCTCCTAGTCCTTCTCCAATAGTCAACCACTCCTTTCTTTCCTTTCCCTCTTTTCATTCAACCAGTGGTTTCTCCACTTTTTTTCAGCCTTCTGGCTCCCCTCCATCTTGTGCTAAGTAAGTCCTGTGGTACAAGGACTCTCATTTTCTGGAGTCAGGTTTATCCCAGAGAATTCCTATTTTTTTATTCTAAAAGTAGTGTTCATCTTTTGTGTTACAGCTTTCTCCCCTTTTATTTCTCCTGCTTCCTTCCTTTTTAATAAGCACTTACCACCTTCTTCTGGGCAGTATTTTGTGTTTCCAAACACTCTTCCTTGTCTAACTGCAGCATCCTGCTCTGCTCTTCTTCCTCCTTAGGGAACTGACCATGCTGCCATCTCAAAAGCTTCAACAAAGTGAAGATGCTAATTTTTTCTGCAGAAACAATGCAAAAAAACATGAATTAAGAAAATCCAGACACTGCTGGCACATCGCACACCACTTGGAAAAGTCACAGGAACAAGATCCTGCTAATATAGGTTGGTCAAGTCTGCAGGTGTATGAGCAAGTCCTGCTGTGCCAGTCAACTGCTTGCTGCTTTCAGTCTGCAGAACTGGGACTGAAACACAAGTCAGTCTGTGCTGCTGGCCCCTGACCTCAAACCTGTCTGAGGATACAGATGCTTTGTTCTGCAGTTGAACAAAAGTGTGAGCCAGCACACACTCATTCTGGACAACTTGGAGGTTTAGGCTTGAGCATGAACTTGAAAGCATGGTAACATAACAGCAGAAACCTGAAGAGGTAATATCTTACATGATATATGTGTTGCCTTTCTCTTCAGTTAATCTTGATGGGAATGGTAGTGTAACTAATCCAACTGTGAAAATGGTAAGACTTTACAACTCATATGCCTTCCCAAATACTGGTAAATATATCAAATGTCAAGCCAATACAAATGAATTATAGTATAGGTGAGTCTGATATCCCATTTCCATCAGAAAACTGCGCACCTGTCAAATGTTGTGACATGACAACCCTCATTTGTATATAAAAGCAAAATAACCTCTTAAGCTATGAATTTCTGAATTTCATGAAGTTACTGGAAATGAAAAATATTGAACATATAAACAAAAGATGCAAAAAATCACTTTTCAATATTTTGACTGCTCATCTTCATGATTCCTATATTTCTATAGAATGTAGAATTTTGTCTTAGAACACTTCCTGTATTAAAATTCTGCCATGGAGAAACTACACAGTAGTCTTTGGCATCAATGAATAAAATTCATATATGTTATAAGAAATAGGCAGCTTGACTGACAAGAAGAAAAGATTTATTCTATGTTAAGATTTATAAAATGTTGTTTATTTACTTCTTTTTTTTTCACTTCTACAACTTAGTGTATATAATATACAACTGTATAATGTCTACAAATTGATTGATGGTTTGTTAGTGATCCTCAATGGATACAATATGCATGCCAAAATATGCATGCATTCTAAAAGACCTCCACAAAAACTATCTCATTAAAATTTCTCTCTTACATTTTCCTAATTTTTATTAAACACAAAAATAGACCTCTGTCATTCTCCACACTCCTAGCTTTTATCTAAATAGCTGAGTACATTGTTCATGTTTTCTGTTTCCTTTATACCTGGTAATCTGATTTTTAAAAATACAGCATGTTTTAATTAAAGAAATGTGTGCATATATGCGAGGTAAGATAATAATAACTGCATTAGAGTAGAAACTTGTTAATTTGCATTAATGATAGGGAGAGCTATGGTGAATTACAGAATTGTGCAAATTAGCATCGAAGTGAATAAATAATGAAAACCAGAGGGTAGTTAATCCACAAAAGTTTCATTAATTCCTTTTACGGGTTGTAATTTGGCTATAATTATCTGCATTTTTGTTTTTCTTTTATTAAGAGCTAGTGGAATATCTGATGTGTTATGATGCTAAAAATGATTTCTGCTCCACAAAGTTTACAGCCAAGGGGACCCCTGCAGAAAAACAAATGACCATTCTGGAAAATACACAGGTGAGCATGACCTGTTATTCTTCCTCATCATCATCCATATCCATTGCTGAGGAGTTCCAGCAACGAGGATGATAATGTTTGCATGCGTACTGGAACACAACCTATACAAATGTTCTGGTTTGAAGGACAGGTGTCTGTTAAGGAAGGCAGTAGCCTCCCTTGGAATGGGAAACTGTAACCCTTCTCTCTCCGAATTATTATAAATTTGAAATCAAGAGGCTCTCAGGCAAAGATATGGAAATAGGAATAACAGTTCTTTACTAATATCTAAAACAAGGATAACAAATAACAACAACTATAACGCTGACCAACAAACAGAACCAGAAACCCAGTGGCAGCCTGCTCGGCTTCAGGCACCTTTCCCTTTGGTGCAGTTCCAGTCACAGCCTGCAGGGGCGCTCTGGGTGCGGTGATTCCCCGGTGCCTGCAGGGGGCGCTCTGGCGAGAGCTCAGGTAGCACACGGCAATGGCGGCTGCCCGAGGCAGGGAAGGATGGAGGAGAGCCCTTGCTCCACAGACCCTCGGGAGGGGCAGCTGGTGTCGGTGCCACAGCAGGATCCCCGGACACAGGGAGCTGGGACGGTAAGGGGTCTCTACGTGCAAGGAAAAACCCCGCTAGAGAAAACTCAGAGCGGGCTGGTGGCAGGCAGGTCGGCTCCGGATGGGGCAGAGGGCAGAGACTCACAGCAGACAGACCGGCAGCTCCGTGCTGGCTTCTCAGGGGCCGTGGGTTCAGCAGACAGCAGCTCCGACCGTCCCGCTCCGATGGTCCCGAGCAAGAGAGCGTGACCTCCCCCCTGCCCTTGCTTTTCAGTCTCCAAAAATCTCGCATTGTCAGGCTCTGCTTCCATGAGGAGCAATTCTACCCCACCCTGCTAAGGAGAAAGGCTCTAGCCTTGTGCTTTGTTTCTCTTAAGTACCCAGTCATTTGTGTCTTAGCAATCCATGGGAGAAAAATTCCTGAGGAAAAGAACTAGATCCAACCCTCAACAGCAAATAAAGTCTTAAAGTAGACACTGAAAGAAATTGAAGTGAGTTTTGGGTTGCTCATACATAAGTGGAATGCAGATTAGTGAGGTTTGATGTATGATGCAACTAAAGTGAAATTTATCAAAGAATAATTTCCTTTAAATTTAAAATAATTCAAAGGTGAATATGAATGTACCTTTAAGACTTTTGCAAATAGGTCCTGAGATCTTAAAAATTGTAGCAGATTGTGTTTTGACTGCCAAAGGAGATATTTCATGCTAGTTTTCTAAAGAATCATAGAATGGGTAAGGCCACCCAGCCCAACCTCCTTGCTCAAACAGGGTCATCCTAGAGCACATTGCTCAGGATTGTGTGCATATGGCAAGTAATAAGTTAAACAGTACTGGGCTCAACACTGAACCTTGGGAAACACCACTAGTGACGAGTCTTCAACCTGTGCCACTGATAACAACCCTTTGAACTCTGCCAGTTCTCAATCCACCTCTCTATCCACTCATCCATTCCGTCCTCCCTGAGCTCAGCTATGAGGATGTCATGGGAAACCATGTTGAAAACCTTGCTGAAATCCAGGTAGGCAACACCCACTGCTCTCCCCTCATCTGTCCAGCCAGTTGTCCCATCACAGAAAGTAATCAGGTTGGTTAAGCATGACTTCCCTCTGGTGAATCCGTGCTGACTACTCCTGATCACCTTCTTGTCTTCTATGTGATTAAAATGGCTACCGGAGCATGAGGTGAGGCTGACTGGCCTGTTCCTCCTTCTGTCCCTTTTTGAGGTGATATTTGGGGTGGCATTTACTTTCTTCTGGTACCCAGGCCCCTCTCCTTACTGCCATGACCTTTCAAAGATGAGAGTGCCATAACAGTGATGTGTGCCAGTTCCCTTAGCACCCGTGGGCCAATCCCATCAGGGCCCATGGACCTGTGGATGCCAAATTTGACTAAATGATCTCTAGCCTGAACCTCCTCAAACAATGGAAAGTCACCCTTGCTCCAGACCTTCTCTGTGGTCTTCTGGGTCAAGAATTCCTGACAGCTGGCCTTGTAAGTCAAGATTGAAAGAAAGAAGGTGTTCAGTATCTCAGCTTTCTCTGAAATCTCTGCTTTGGAGTTCTCTGTTCCATTCAGTGGTGGGTCCATATTTTCCTTAGTATTCTTTTTGTTATTAATTTTAATTATATTCAAGTTGAATTATATTCAAAATAATTGAAAAAGTTCTTCTTGTTGTCCTTGACATCCTTAGCCATATTTAATTCCAAATGGACCTTGGCCTTTCTTGTTTCATTTCTGTATATACTGATAACTCCCCTATGTTCATCCCAGGCATACTGTCCCTTACACCTCATGTATCTCCTGTTTATGTATAGTTTTCATAGGAGTTTCTTGTTCATCCGTGCAGGTCTTAAATTTCTCATCCGTGGGGATGCTTTCTAGGGCACATTCCCATATGATTATTCCAAGAAGATCCCTGAAGAGGGCAAAGTTAGCTGTCCTGAAGCTCAGGTGTGTAACCTTTTCATTGCCCTGCTCGTTGCAGATACTGAACTCCTTGATCTCATGGTTGCTGTAATTAAGGCTTCTCCCAACGCTCACCTGTCCTGATTTTCCTTGTTTGCCACCATAAGGTCCAGCAGCACACCTTTCATCCATTACCTGTTACTGTCTTTTAGAGTACAAGAATTGCAGAGGGAAGAAAGTGGCAGGATTTATTTGTTTTTACAAGAATGTAAAAATTAGGGCAGTAACACCATAACAAATTTCATCTTATACTGCTTCAGTTACATTGGCAGTGGACATTCAGTCCGCTTGATTGTGTCTGCCCCAGAAATGATCGATGCACAGTTGTCTGTGTGATATGTCTAAACTAGAAGTGATTGTGGGTTTTTTCACTTTTGGTGTAAATTTTGACCCAGATACTGTGCTGGGGCACAGCAGGTCACAGTAGTACAGATGGCGTTGGCCACACTGGCAGACAAACGGCCTTGTAAACCCCCCTACTTTACTTTCAGCTTGCCAAGCACTCAGGCTACCTCCAGCCTGCAACTGCCAACAGTTTCATCAAACCTTCTTCTGCCTGATTGTGGGTTGTCAAGACAGAATTTAACTGAAAAAGAAGCATGGAGAATGTGAGGAAGGCACAGACATCTCTTTGGGTGAACCCCCATTCTGCTAAATAATCTAGTTCTGAATTTGTTCCCAGGCAATCCCAGGTCATCTGCTTTGCATATATGCTAGATAAGACCCAGGCTTTCCTGAGCAAACTCTGTCTTTCTGAGAAAAAAGTCATGGAATTGTTCAAGGGACAGTTCGCTTGGGATTTCTTTTCCCCTACCTAGGATGGACAAGAGCACTGGTAACACTGTTTCCATGGAAACATCTTACCTAATTACTGCACAGCTACGAAGTATTAGTAACCTCTGTAATTGATGTGGGGCTATTTTGTGTGCTGTTCCAGGAAAACATGGGCACATGCTCATTATAAAAGTCCTCAAGGTGTTCACATCTGCATTATCTAAATGGTAGCTACTATTTCAACTTGGTCACATTTGAATAAACTGCAGTGGTCACTGAAGTACAAACTTTTGCTATAGTGCTGTTGGGTACTTCAGTGGTTGGCATCATACTGGTTACTTCATGCAGCTATGAAAATCCACTCTGACAAATTTCAAGTGATTATTAGAACACATTTCATTTGGATTTGGACGGTCCTAATCTGGGAGGCAGATGAACTTTTCCAGCAATTCTGTGACCATGTCCTCCCACAGGTACATGTTCTGTTGATACAATTTGCCTTTGTTTGTTTGGATGGTAGTGTGTCTCTTCTTAATTGCCATAAGTAGTGTGCACCAGAACTGCCAGTTGATGAATGATGGATCTGTGAGACTGTGTGTGCTCCTGCAGCTTCTGCTCTGCCATCCGCTACGCAGAATGGTTCCACCCTGATGCAGGAATTCATACAAGCAAGGGCACACTGTGGAACTGGAAAACACACTATTAAAAAAAAATCAGTTTCACATCTAAGTAACTGCAATATTAATTCATTTCTGACAGTGTGGGCAGACAGTGTATCTGACTTTGCAGAATGATGGAACATTCTGGATTATTTGTCCAACTCTGCAGCAGATGTTGAGAAAAAGCACCTGTGAAGGAACAGTACCTGCAGTAATATTTGATTTATCTGAAAATGGATTACTTGAACAGCACAGATCATGGAAATGAGATGGCACAAAACCGAGTGCTTGGAAAGATGGGAAATAGGTGCAGTGCAGGAACAGATATTAGATATACAAGGGGCTATTCAGGGTCCAGGTATAGAGGAATGAAGGCAAAGCATGATGGGATTTATTATAGTTGGACTCAGTTCAAGGAGAGCTGTCTCTGGTAAGATGTTAATTTCACAAAAGATTTCATGAATCTCAGTCTCCCGTTAAACAAAATAGCAGTCAGAAAATAGACCAGATGCAGTAAACCATTAAAAATGGAGGCTCATTTGATATGGATTTTTCTCGCTACTTTAGTGTGCCACTTAATAAAAAACCTAATATGGAAAACACTATAAATATGTCACTCATCATAAAGCTGCTTTAAACAATGAGAATGTAGTGACATAGCAGGATGAGTGTAGGCACTAAAATAACATACACAGTAATTCTGCTCTCTCACCCAAGAGCTGAAGAAAATGAAGTGATAGTAAGACCACAATGGCTGCAATCACTTTTATTTTATTCATGCTCCACTGAAGTTTGATGCACATGCTCCTGCCTGTACTACACATTTGTGTTAGATAACTGGCAGTATTTTAGTGATGGGAACAAATGTGTGAATGCAGGATTAAAACTTCGTTTCTTCTCTCAATGCTATTTGTATTTCAAACCTTAGCACATCTACTCACGCTATAGCAAAATGTAGCTCTCATTTTAGTAATTGTGCTTTTCATTGTCATCCTACTTGTTTTCTCAGTGTACTTCCGTAAGTTTTTGTCTTTGATATTTTATTTCAATGTGTTTATCACAACATTTCATCTCAGCTCTTTTCAGTTGATTATCTGACATGGAGCTGTTACCTTTCTTCACATCTTTTCATTTCATTCTTCCCTTTCTATTATTTCTTTATTCTTTACCTTATTCTTCTTTCCAGTTATTTTTCAGACCCCTTCTCCCTTTCTTCCTTCCACTCAGCTCTTTATCTATACTTCTCCTTTCTCTTACTTTATCTATCTATTTCTATCTTGACTTTTTCTCTCTTGACTCCTCTCCTTTCTCTTCCCATTAGCTGCTCAACTGGACATTTCTCATTTGTATTTTCTTTTCTTCCCACACCATCATTTGTTTGATTTTATATCCATAGAAATATCCTCAAATGTACCACAATGGAGGGGAACTCACAAGGGAATGGTGGGGAACTGGATAACTGAGAAAGGGAAAAAGGGCAAACTATGAAATAGGAAAGTCTGGCTGTTTACAGGCAAAGATGGTCCATTTGGTGGTTAAATGGCATTGTCTACCACATATAATTGAAATCACTGTAGCTTCCTTTCTGAGAATGAGGTCTGGGTCTAACATTAGCTCAATTGGTGGGAACATGGTGCTAATGACACCTGGGTTCTGGGTTTGATACCCATATGGGCCATACACTTTAGAGCTGGACTTGATGATCCTTGTGGAACTCTTCCAACTCAGAATATACTGTGAAATCTGTATGATGAGGAGGATGGCTTTATCTGAGGTGAGAGGCACAAGGTTGCTGTTTCTGTAAGCTCCATGACAGAGTGGAGATATTAGATTTTTTTTTTTCTTTTCTTCTTAAGTTGCCCAAAATACCTCTGAATTTTCTTCTTAGATTCTTTCCTTCCTGCAGTTCACTGTTGTGAACAAATGCAATATCTGTTGGTGTTTTGTCAAAATGTCATTCTGGAAACTACTTTGGTGGATATTAAGGCTCTGTTAAACCTGGTACGTGGTATCATGAACGTTGTTTTATTTTTTTTTGCAAGATTTCCATAGAGGTGGCATGTAATACCTACCATATAATAATGATTTCATACAGCATGGTATTCCAGGAGCTGGTACAACAGCTAAGTATGGCCCAGTTAGTGCAGTAACTGTATAGCAGTAGAATCAATGTAGAAATCTCTGACGGAATTCCTGTGAGGATAAAAAAGGGCAAGTAATCAGGCATAATGTATTGCTATTAATCAGTAAACATTATGATGCTAACATAACATCTCCTCGAGTAGCCCTAGTACAACATATGCTGCATTAGTAGCAGATGTCACAAATTCTGAGGCCTTACATAACATGTGCTATCTCTACCAAAAAAAAAAAAAAAATCAATTCCATGTGAAAAATATATCCATAGCTTAGCATTTCCTTGGCTCTTGCTAGGAAACTTTGAATACTAGAATTGTATTTTATTGGGGGGACAGTCAACAGGACTGGCCAAGAAAACAGATCCTATATGTGACATTGTAGAGCAAATACTTTTCCTGCATGTATCAGTTTTACAGTGTAGAGCAGTGTATTTGGGTGGGAGCAGAAGATGATACAGACAGTGGGTAGATGGAGGCTGCAATGATGGTGAGAATATATAACATAACATTCTCTTCACACTAGATATTAAAATTGTACTTCTCTGGAAAAATACTGTTATTAACATTGTGTCTGAAAAGAGTGTGTTTCACTTATATAAATGAAATCTAGGTTATGTCATCAAAGTCAGTTTTCCTTTACTGTATGACTTATTCAGTGTCTAAGAAAAAAATGCGTGAAAAGGTGTCAGCGTTTACATTGTGACTATTTAGTTGTTTGAAGTTATAAGCTTAATTTTTTTTTTTTGTTTTGGGTTGATTTTCATATTAAGATTCTGATCATGTAATTAGCTGTAGACACTTAAGATGTTCCTATTATTTGTGACTTTTTTTACAATTATGGTCTAAATAAAAGACTGATAGGAGGATAACATATGAGAACTGCAGTGCAGAGAAATAAAAATCCACTGGACCATTTAGATAAAACTGGTATGGGGACATTACTTCTTTATATACAGCATTACAGATATATGTACTGGAATGTATGTGTTCAAGGTAAATATTGAGATTTTGCAAATATGTTTGGAAAAAAAATAAAAAAATAATTACAAGCATGAAATGAGCTGGGAAACCTCCCATCCCTTCCATTCTGTAATGAATATTGGAGCATTTAGAAGCTCTCAGAAGAATTCAGTAAAATTAAGGTGATAAGCACATGAACTTGCTTTCTAATGTCTTCCCTGAAAGACAATAAATTTTACTTTGTCTGACTGTAGGATAAAACTGTCAAGATGAATAGCTGCCATGCAGAAGTATGTCTGTCCATAGCCTGAGCAAAACATAAAGAGTCTGATCATAATTTATAAACATGCTCATGGCTAGTAAATTTCTGACACCAGAGAACTTTTGTGTCTAGTTTAAGAATGCAAAATGTAGGTTTTTCTCCACGTGAAAGAAAGCCAGACAAAAAGTTAGTTTCAAAAGTTAACATAATTTAATCCTGTTCTCTTGCTAGGGCACAAAGATCACTTCTAACTGAGTTTACTACCATACATTGCATTTATGTTTGCCAGTAGTTCTGCCTACTGAGACATTCATTCACCTAGAAGTAGGATTGAGTAAGTGGTGGATATCTCTATGCTTACAGTGAAACCATGGGTACTCTGAAGAATACAACATCATATGAGAAAGCCCCTTGAATTCACTAGCAGAATAATTTGAACTGGGAGTGAAAGCAGAAGCTCAGTTGTAGCAGACAGAAGAGTTCGGACAGAGATGTCTGGATCTGCCCAAGGGCTCCACATTCCTTCTGGATCTCCAATGGAGAACTGAACACTCTGTATGGTGGGCAACACACCAGCAGCAGCAAACTGCTTCTGACTATCTGGGATGCTCACTGGATGAGCATCAGAGAAGTGGATGTTATACTGAACTGGACTTCAAGCCATTATCTGACTAGATAGTTCTTATTTGGAATTTCTTTAGAAAATTGCTATTCATATCAAGAGAGTTTTCTTTTTCTTTAATTTTTTTCATTTTCCTTTTATTTAGGCAAAAATATATTTGGTATTTAAAGAACAGTGAATGATTTGACACAGACTTCCTGGATGTTGGAGGAGAAGAAAGAAGTTTTAGAAAGCATGAGAATGCGTTAATGGTCTGAGCCACAGCTATACTTACGTGCAAAAATTGTACTCTTTAACTAAAGAATTGCGTATAAATAATTATCCCAATTCTTTCTGCTACCAATATTAAGCACATACTGCTGAAAAGATAAAATATATTTCCATTCAGCCACAGCTCTGGAGAAAATTAAACATATACCCCAAATTCAAATATACCTCAATGGGGGGTGGGTGAGGAAAGACAGCAGAAGTTTTTAAAAAGCTTTTTAAGAATCCTTCTGAGTCATTTTTTTATACTTTTAACCAGTTTTAGGACAAAAGAACATGTCAAGATTGAAAAAAAAAAAACATTTCAATATTGATAGGGGAAAAAAATGCACGATGAAAATAACAACAGATCAGTGTCTCTGACATCACACTTGGATAGAGTGCTTTGTTGGGTTGTGCAGAATTCCCTTACCTAAATACAAAAAGTGCTACAATGATGACAATTAAATATCAATTAAATCAATTCAAGTCTTGTTTATTGAATAATTGAACTTAAAAGCTACACTGACCAAAAAAGAAATTGCACTGATAAAATATTTCCCTGAGAAATTTGGAACAATGTGATTCATGTTTAAAAATAAGGCTATAAAAATCAATGTGACATGTACTAAATGAATTAAAGACAGGCTAAGTTACATGTGTCAAAGACTATGGCTAATGGAAAACATTCTGAAACAAATGAAAATTTTCTTCCTTATTGGTTAATGCAGGTTATTTATCCTGGTCCACTGCCACTCATTCTCCTTTTCAATGTCCTAGAAAAAAAGTGAAATATTTAAAACTGCCAAATCTTCCAACTCTGTGTTTTGAAAACAATAGTGGTCAAGAGCAGCTGTCATAGCAAGCCTTGTACATTCAAGCAATACATATTTTAACACACTCAAATTCAAAGTCTTTGACCTAAGTCCAAAGAAAACTCACTAATGTAAAACATACTTCTATCCTTGCATGATTTTGTAAATATTCTGGAAAATTTGGGAATTTTCAAACTCTTTAGAAAGATAAAATGAGTATGTTTTTGCTCTGCACCAATCGCTCCTACCCTATGAAGTCATGAAATGCATGCAGATTTCAAGTAGTATCTTTTGATGACTGGTGAGGACAAGAAGAGTCCTTCTTAGAGAAAGCTAGTAGGAAGCAAACACAAGCCTTACAGATCAGGAGGGATTTTGCCATACTCATTAATCTTGATTTTCCCACCTAATCACGCATGTCCTCTTTGCCCTTTTCTCCTGAAATGCAAGAATTCTTTATGTCTGAAGGGGACCAGTTTCTGTCTAAATAAGTGTTTAAAAAGCAGCTTTCACAAATCTATCACCTTCAAAGGAAATGTTACAATTAAATTATAAAGTGCTGAAACAGTGTTCTTTCCTGTGATAGAGACAGAAAAGAAGAAGGTCCTGCCCCCTGCATCGTACAGTCAAGAAACTGACTCCAACAATTCATTTGGCACTTTCTGTGAGATTTTGAACTTCCAGCTGTCAAAGACTTCCATGAGTTATTTCACAGCATCCTGAAGTGAAGAGAACTTTAGGGGGGAAAACATTGTTTGTGATGTACTTAGCTAAAGAACTTAGGCTGAATTTTATTAAGTAGTTTCTTTCTGCTTAAGGAATCAGTCAGTGTCTCCTCGTGTGATTCTGTAGAATTGAGATCCAATGAATAAAATATTCCACTTCATCATAAAATATGGTGTTTATTAAATGCACATTTAAAAAATTTACTGGATACATGCAGAACTTGCAGGGTTATTAGGTAGGACTGGATTAATCTGCCTGATTCTAGTAGAGTTTATTTGTAAAACATAGTTTATTACACTGTCATAGGATGTGCTATACTGGCACTGCCTCCCAAGATTTTATTGTGACGATTACAGCTTTCAGTAGTCAAGTGACGAACTCCATAAAAGTACTCTGAAATTGCATTTTTGAAATTCCATCCCTGCCTACAACTGTAAACTCTGAAGAGCTGAAATTTGACGCAGAAGTATTTAATTTTCCTCTACTCTGGATCTGCTCCCTTATTACACCTATTCTGTAAGCTATTAAATGCTCAGTTCTGTAAAGCCTGCACTTGATCTTCAGAATATACAGAGATGCCGAGATATGACTGAAAAAGCATGGAAAAGCAAAGGTGCAAAATGCTATTGACTTTGTTGTGCTAGTAACAACTTCAAATGAAAATGCACAATCCTACTCTCTCTGTATCCACAGTAACAGGAGGGAGATATGAAGGAATAGAGTTGATTTAATTGTATAGACATAAATAAAATTTTTAAGCCAGGAAAAAAGAAGCCATTGCATAAACATTAGACCATTTTCTAGTACATCCAGCCACCTAGAGAAGGAGCTCATTATCGTATTATGACATAAAATCAATATTCAGAAGTCAGAAATAAGATCATGAAAGAGCAATGTGTTGTATCTACAAAGGTTGCATACATCCTGTTTGGTATTTAGGATATCAGACTTAGTGAAGGGAAGAAAAACACAAAAATATTTCTGATTCAGAAGTGTGCAACAATGTGAGACAAAATAGGCATTTAACAAGACTCTGTTTATGTTTTTATAGAGATGAATTTGGATGGGTTTGAAGATCTCCACTTTCTGCAATAATCACTCCAATGAAGTACTTAGAAAATCATGTTTTAGCAGTATTTCTGTTATGACAGTAATTGGTGAAAAGAAGCAAAGCTGAAGAATGCTTGTGGATATTTATGGAGCAATATTTATTACATTTCAATAACATTTTCTAGGGTACTACTTGTACAACCCTTACCCTGTAAAAGGAGAGAGATGATGATGAGCTCCCTTTTACTGGGGAAAAAACCCTGGTATTTATTTATTCGTAGTAACTTTTGAAAGATTTTTATCATTATAAATTAAATTGGTAAAGAAATATTGATGCAACAGGAAAATTACTGCATTATTCCATGGGATTGACATCATAAAAAGCTCATTAAATCAAGTAACTGTACAGTGTAGTGTATCTCTTTTCATACAGATTTTTATTGCATATGTCAAGTCTTTACTTAATGATATTAATGTAACCTATCTGCATTCAATTCATCTCCACTGGAGTATCCCAAGGTGAAATTTGGCCATGCAGGAGAGGTTGACATGGGAATGAGCTCATTTTTTAGCACTGGGTTTTGAAAACAGTCTCGATCCCAGTACATTCTTCCAAATGGAACTGATTTCAGCGGTCATTCTACACCTGAGGCACTGTCATGGGATCACAAAATCTTTTGAGTTGGAAGGTACCACAAGGATAATTGAGTCCAACTTTTAAGCTGCCTGTGCAGGGATTGAACCCATGGTGTTGGCATTATTGGCACCATACTTGACCAACTGAGCTAATCACTCCCCTCCTGCATTTCTTACTAGCTACCTCACATAACATAGCAATGTAAAAAATTACCTCTTCCTTTTTTTTCCCCTTTCAAAATCTTCATTTTCAGAGTTAGAGTGAAATAAGAACTTTTAAAATCAGAGAATGGTACCTGAGCAGCAGTTTCAAGGAGGTTCATTTGGATCCTAGTCCAAGCTGATGGACCAAAGATTTGAACATGCTCCAAATGAATATCATAATCACTGAAATATTGGCTATTCAGAAAGCGAGTGCAGAGCTCTGGTTCTCAGTCTGGTTTGATCAATTCCTTCCTGAGCCTGAAAAACCTTTACTGTCAACATTTCTTCTGTACAGGAGTTAGCATTTCGTAAGAAAATTTCCTAATAAGTGCAAGTACATAGACAAAGGTATGGAGGATGGTCTCAGTTCTAAATCTAGGAGCTTGTATTATTTTCCTACTGCATTATTATTATTATTATTACTATTATTATTATTATTATTATTATTATTATTATTATTATTATTATATTATTATTATTATTATTATTATTATTATCTTGCTTGTTGTTGTTGTTGTTGCTGTTGTTGTTGTTGTTGTTGTCTACTTAAGGATTACTTTAATCACTCTGTGTTGATTTGGACCATTAATTCTGAATTTAGCTTTATGATGAAAATAGGAGAAAACAGAATGCCTTCTTTAACACTGATTTATGGTGGAAAACATACATGGTATGCATGTCTAATGTAATAAAGGTAACCACAAGGCACAGTACATGGTTACCTAAATATCTTATTTATAACAAGAGCATTGTGATAGTGATTTCAAGCAAATGGAGATGTTTGTATGAAAGACACAATAAAAAAAGGTGAAACAGCGGCTTTTAATAAAACTGCTACCAAATATGTAATCTAAGATGTAAAATAAAAGGAAACAGAAAAACAGAAGAAAAAAAAAAAAACCCAAAAAACATTTTACAGGGACAAATTTGGAAGCAACCACTTTGTATCACAATCTGTTGTTGTTGCTGTAAGTGTAATTCAGCTGCAAGTCATCGACTGAGAATTCCCCTGGGAGAGAATGTCTCCTGTTGCTCCACTCAGTCTCAGCAGAAAACAGGTGTGTGTGTGTGTGTGTACTGCAAACACTGCTACAATATACATATTTCCATCCAGTCTGGGATCTATTCAGAGATATGACTGAATCAGATCTAAAATAAATACACAAGCGAGATTAAAGCTGCAGTGTGAATTTGTGCATGTCATATGATGCTGAAGAGTTATGTGTAAGCAAAACAGTTGGAGGGGAAAAAAAGCAGATAAAATTGCTTAATCTCCATGGGGCATACAAACTTCTACATAAAACATTCCAATACATTTTCATTAAAGTAATTTAAATCTATCAGATGCCTGTCCTCCCAGCAACACATATTCCATTGAATGCTTTTGTCCAACTGAATTCTTTCTATTAACTTCATTTTGACTATTGCTATCATGAAGAATTTAAAAATCAGTGCCTGAAAATTTGGATCTCATCTCTCATAAGATGAGTCATCAAAGAAAAGTGATAATCAAGATGGGAGGCTGTGAAGTCCAAAAGCCTTTCTAAGAAGAAGTTAAACCCCACTGTCACCAGACTGGTGATCTGGTAGTGGTGGACAGTACGCTGATTTCATAACAGCACTGCAATTGAAGCTGGATGCAGCTGTGCTACACTGCACCCACACACACCTCTGCTCTGCTTACCACTCCACTGTGCCCCTGCCTGCCTCACACATTACTCACCACAGTTTCAAAGAAAAGCTGTCCTGGGACAGAGGTGATGTGGCTTTGACAGAAGCTATATATAATTTATACCTAATTTGTTCTCGGTCTTGGGGTTTAAGGGTTTTTTCATTATACTATATTATAATGAAAGGCTTGCAGAAGGAGCTTCTAATGTTAGTAATGAGAGACCTACAAAATGTTCACCCAAGCTGAAACTGTTCTTTGCTGAAAAGGCTGTAAAAGACTCACCTCCTTCATGCTTCCTGCACTTGGATGGTGCCCGTGAGAGATGAGTGCTTCCACTGAAAGATGCTATTCCCAGGTGCATGATACAGAGCTCTCTTCATCTCAAAACTGCTATGTATAAGGTAGGGGAGAAGGGGAAAGCACAATCAGCATAGTTTTCCTGAAACAAAATCTACAAAATTTGCAAATCTACGGCTTCCAATGTTTGGCAGAAGGGAGGTAGCACATTAATCTTTTTTCTCTTGCATAATACCTTTAAAACCTGTAAATACAATATGCCTTGCCGTTCCTTTAAAATTTGTGCTTATTTATAGATGTGGCCACTGCATGTTACAGTTTGAAAGCCATTGTTCTTTTATCTTAATTTAAAAGAAATCAAAAGGAAATTAAAGCCCCACACTGAAGAGCAAAAGACAGTCACAAGACATTCACAATTTTGTGAGAATGGTATGCAGATTGTGAGAGCATATAATTTTATGTCTCCTTTATGTGGAGTCTTAACTAGTGCCAGTAACAGTATAATACTGGATTAGACAGACATCTCTGTCTACTACTCTGATCCTGAGTAGTAGTACCTTTTTTTGTCCTTATTTTAATAGTGATATATTCTTGAGGAGTTGATTATTGATGTTTGCCACTGAAAGCTCTGATTTCAGGTTGTCCCCTCAGACTGTGACAACAGGTAAGGATTAAGGATGTCTGACTCCTAAATGACAGAAATCTCTCCAGGCTTTCCAAGTTAACTGATTCTCATATCCCTCAGGCTCTCAAATATATGTATAAAATTACATGTGCACAGCTCTAAACAACTGCTTGTAGTGAGGAGCATTTAACCTTTATGAAAAAACCAGAATGTCTAGGCCTACACACAACACTGCAGTAATGTCTTCAAACATCTCATCATTAGGAAATATCTTTTATCAATTATCCATCCGGAGATTACCTTGTGTTACTGTGAAAATGAAATGTACAGCTAAAATAAGCAGTACCGTATTTTTAAAGTGATTACATGTTATTTAAAAAAAAAACAGTCAAGAGACAAGAAGATAAGAGTTGATGAAATTCATGTATATATATGCATGAATTTCATATATATATATATATATAAAAAAAACCAAACAAACACACACAGAGAGTATTTGTGAACTCCGAAATGAATATTCTGAAATCAGGTAGATAGCTCTAGTATATCTGACAGGTATTTGAAGGAACCCAGCTGAACTGTAAGGCATGTGACTACTGATACTTGCAAAAAAAATGAATTCAATTGTTGTAGTTTTACACAAGTTTCATGGGGGTTTGAGAGATTGCTTTTCATTGTTAGTGTGTTTTAATTAATTCTACTGTTCTAAAGAGTTTATTTGAATGCAGATACTACTGCAAGCAACACATAAGAAAAGAAGGTACAATCCAAATAAAAAATCCACCTTCATAAAACTAATACAACTTTCTGTCATTCTTGCTATAAAGAACAGTATGGTTAATCATGTGAAAATATTGGTGCTTTCTCCTAGGAAATGTGAAAAGAACCTTGATTGCATAGAAATTGGATAGGGAAAAATGCCATTTCTTCAGCATCAGACTAACTGCTGCTGCAAGAAATATTGGATGCAGAATATGTTTTTTTGTTTGCCGTAAGGATGTTTTCCCGTAGTTCACTTCATTTTTTTTTCAGCTGAGCAAGAGATTTAACTATGTAAACATGAAACATAGTTTTCAGTTTGTCTTTATCTCTCTGATTCCTCTGTGTTGCCTTCCATCCTAATAAGTATGCATTGATGTGCAGGACAGATTTTTGGAAATTACAACTGACAGTGAATTTAAGACAGACTATGGTTTCAAGCTGTATTTATCATGACTCTGTGCAGCCCTGTTTTGAAGGTTTCCTTGAGGTCTACAGTAGAGGCCAAACTCAGTTCAGAACACCATAGATTTGAGTGTTTATAGCAGAAAACTTACTGAAGTCTGCACAATCTAAGACCTCCAGATCTCTAAATGGCTCCTCTGATATGCAGCCAGAAATGTTAGGAAATACTTGCATTTGGTGTCAGGCACTGGTAGCAGAACACAACACACTGGGGCTTTAAGGGCTTCTTCTGGTGCCAGAGGACCAAAGGAATATGGTGAATGACTGATTACAGAAAGGCTGTGGTAGGATGTTTTATCCCTTGTCTGTCTGAAGGCCTGGAAGTCAAAAAAGGCAAAATGAATAGCAGGAGAATCTGGGCTGGAATCAGATACCCAGACAGACAGCAGATGACTAATGAGATTAGTGCTGGACCTTAGGAACACCAGGACTGGCTAGAATAAAGGAGAAAGGACAAACAAAAAGGGACAGAAAAATAAAGATGCATGGCATGTAAAATTGATGAAGAGCTAAAGTATGTGGAGAAGAAAAAATGCCAGATAAATGGACTGAGCCAAGGGACTGGGAAAGAAAAGTGAGAAAAATTATAGATTGGGAGTGAAGCTAATTTCAAAGTGGTACTAATTTCAGCAGGAGGAAAGCAAAGGAATGTAGAATGTAAGACTGGCTATAGAGACAAACTTGAAATGATTGACAAAAGACTGGATAAAAAGCTGACTGCAAGTGGAATGGGTGGAGGGACAGTAAGAGATGAGGGAAAGGCAGGCTGGGACTGGAACTGGAGCCTTAACTAGCAAAAGATAAAATTTTCTGGGAAAATGTGTTTGATTTGTCAAAGAAGCCTGTGATAGCATGCTCATGGAACAGTGAAGTGAGCTGGCAGGCCTTGGGGGGAAATAAAAGAGAATAAATAGAGAATCAGAACTAAGAAATGTGTCAGCGGGATCAAATATGGCACCAAACCAAAGTGGAATCCATGGCTTGGAGTGATTCAGTTCTCTGTCTATCAGCTACTCTTTTGTGAAATCTGCCTGTCAGGTGTCCCATAGCTGATCAATATAGGACCTTACAGAGGTTAATAATTTACTCTTTTACTTATTGTGTTAGAACAGGTGTCAAAAATGGCCATGGGTGAGCTATATTTCGATTCAAAATTGCAAATAGAATATACAGGTGAGAAGGAAATTAATTTTAATTTTGTACATAATATATTGCAAAAGTTTTTTGTTTGATAGATATAAGTTAACTTAAATTTAGGTAAAAAAAATTGTGAATAGTGTGAACTTCAGCATGTAAACTTAAAAGAATGTCATAACACATCGCACTGAAGTGCAAGTTCAACCAAATTCCTTTCTAGCAGTTTTTTTTCCCATGAGTGTATGCATCAGATTCCTTCTCCTTTATATATAAAGTTATCTCTGTGGATGACCTGAGTACAAATGCACTGTTGCTAGGCTGGTAAACAGAATATCAATCTCATCAGAAAATTCATATATACAAAGCCAAATGTAATAGTGGGAAAGGAATGAAAGTCATGGAAAATATTTTCATGGCCTTTGCCTTCCTATTTTATGGGGCAGTCACCTGTCTCTGTATTAGCCGGGTCCACCAACTAAATTGTTATTCTGTTTCCTGTAGCACCTTTCAATTTTTAGTTTGGCTTGTGAGAAGGACAGCTGGAATGCTGAGTATCCAAAAAGGTGGTCTCTGTGGAAGCTCAGTAGCCTAGAAAGGTAAGTGTCCAGGAAGTCAAGGCAGCTGGACTATCCAAACATAACCAGCATGAGGAAATGGGAAATATGGGCATTTACCAGGTGGACAGTCAGTGAAGGAGAGAGAGGTACCTGGAGACTGTCCAAGTAGGAAACACAGGTGTTCTGCCAGCCTAGAAGGCTGTGAATACGAGAGCTCTGAGGAGTCAGATGGCATTGTAGGTGATACCATGGCAGAAAGCTTGATGGTTTGGCTGCCACTCTTGGATTAGTAATTTCTATTGAAAACTGTGACCAGCTTTTGGGATTTCGTTATAATTGTGTCATTGGAGGCCTCACAGGCAGTGCTATCAGCTACTCTAACATTTTCCAAAACTGTGCAAGATCAGAATGCTAAAGACAGTGCAGTTCTTGGCAATGTTACAAGTACAACTTCCTTGGCAAGCTAAATCGAATTTTGTTAGCCAGAAGATACGATTAGTTTGATAGAAAAATGGAGAAGTAAGGTGAAGAAAAAACAAGTCAGGAAGAAAGGGTAATAATGGGAACCCAGTTCCAACAGGTGGCATTATGCAAAAATCAACTAAATCTTATCAAGTGCTTTATTTTGGCAGCCTAGTCCACACAGGATGCCTGATATGATAAGGTGAGGAAAGTTCAAATACAGATATGCCCAACCCTGAACTCATAGGAAATGATGGTCTGGAAAAAGTAGAAATGAAATTGAGACATCAGCACCCCTTTGATCACTGTCCAATTAACACTGCCTGAAAAGTGACATTCCACTCTCATAAATATAAATCTAACACTTTTTGGAAATATTAAAATAAGTGTACCTTCCAGAGGTATTGGTTTATTCCAGTACTATGTGGTGTTCTGACAAGACGTCTGAAAGCCTGTTTATTGCACATCTTTCAATTTCAGCAATGTATTTTGCATGTTTGTTTTTTTTTATCCATTTCATCCTTTTGCCTTTCTGATACAAAATTTTATATAACAGGCTGAACCAGCCCTGAAATTTTGAGCTGGCATTTGTTACTTTGAACTATTTAGCACACAGTCTTTTGCACATTCTATCTCTAGAAGGAGAATGAACTTTTTAAGTGCATCAGCTACAACAATTGAGACGTGGGCAAGTGATGAAGGGCTGTTACAGTTCACTGAGCATCTTTCATTCCTTCTGCAGACTCATCTAAGTCGTCTCCTTCCCTATCACTCCCCCATAATGTCCCAGTCCCACAGATAATTTTATAGACAGGCTGCCCTTTCCAGCACTTGAAAAAAACAAAACATGGCAAACCAAAATTCCAAATCCCTATTGGAATTATTGGGGAAAAGAAATAGCTCACCTGAGATAGTTTTTGTTATCATAGGTTAATTTCCATGCTATAGGACATCCACTCTGGAAGTTCATAATGAAGGACATACTGTTTTGAATATTCTGACCAAATATGACTGAATGATTAACCCTGAAAAAACACTGTCTAGCATGAAACAGAATAACAAATATGTTTTCCTTCTCCATCTAACCTTTCTAGCTGTGATTTCTGTCTCTTAGCTAAGGTGGTATGTTTCTGAGGTTTACAGCAGCCTCATCCTGCTCTGTCCATAGCTGTTCCAAAAAAAATGTTTCCGTCTTTTATGATTAGATTTTCCATTTCAGTGCTATGTGTGGCCATCCGCCTGCCTCCTCGGTGGAGTGGAGGTGGCTCCTAGCAAAGGCGGAGGCGACTTGGGTCCTCGGGGGCCAGCCTTGTTCCCAATCGCCGAGCGACTCTTGCCCTTGCTCCCTGCTAGCTGCTCGGTAGGCGAACTCTCCCACACCTCAGGGGGATCTTCCAACCCCGGGAATGAAGAGACACAGACACGAGGTTCTGCACTCTGTGGCACCGGGGATCGGAGGACCTCGATTCCCCTGGGACACGATCTTTTATTGTTCCCCCGGTGACCAATCACCGGGTAGCAGAGGGGAGGAACTGGGGAGGAGCAGGGGACAGGGAGCGAACCAGGGATAGAAGGGGGATGAGCGAGGGTTACAGACAGGGGAGTGATACAATGAACAACCGAGTAACTGAGAACTCTCTAGGAAACTGGGGGTGACTAACTCAGATGGGCAGGTGGTGCTCCCCAATGAGCCCTGGGGGTATTAACCTGTCTCGAGCCCAGCCTCTTCTGGGCTAAACTATTGTTTGCTCTACCTCGGGGGAGCCCTCCTCCTCCCCCCAGGGCTTTCTCATTGGAAATTCTTCTTCTGGGGTAACCTGCACCACTGCCACAGCTATGTGTCTGCTTGTGTACTTGTCCCTTCTGTGCATGCCTTGTCAATGCAATTAAATATTACAAATGCCTATTACAATGTATGCTGGGGGAGAATACTCCCAGCAACACTGCCATATGTGATCCTCCAGCTCATATCACTGTAGTTAATACACAGACCTTTCAGCAACCGGAATGTGTCAGTCCTCTCATCCACCATGCTGCATCCAAATGTTTTCTTTCCTTTGGCCAGCTTTAATGTTCTTTCTTGTCACATGAGTCTTGTTTTTCAATAGCAAGTTCTTCTGTCTCACAGAGGATCAGATGTCTAGAAGCAGTCCTCAATAAAAGGCAGTTAGCAACTCATGGAAATGAATGAGGTAGCACCCAGACAATAAGGAGGCTGAGATGACAAGAAGGTGGGGAAAAGAAATGGTTACTTGTGTTGGATTAGACAGTAATTTCTCTTTGCTGATTTAAAACTTTAGTCAGATGATGATTAGATTTTCATAGTGTGGTGTAATTTTGTGTTTTCCTTTTGGAAGACTGAAGTAGCTTCTGTAGCTTTTAAGGAGTTCCTAGGTATGCCCTAGGCTGTCCATGAACATTAAAGGTTTCTCCCCCACCGACCCCCACCCCATGGTAGAATAGCTAGCCTGAGTTCACACAGAGAGAGAGGAGACAATAATATTCCTCATCACATACTGTTTGTAGCTACAATACCTTTGGATGTTGAAATAAGATTGTAATTCGTGCATCTGAGAGATGAGCTTACATCTAAACTCAGTGAAAAATTTTTGGGTTTTAATTCGCTTGCCATAAATGCTGCTTATCTGAAACAATCACATTTAAGTGATGAGACAGAAAAGAACTAATCAAGTACACCACTCAGTAGAGAGAAATGATATTCTGGACTTCAAAACAATTGTAAAGAGAAATCAGTGCTTGTAACTAATACTTTTATGTAGTTAAACAATAATATTGCTGGCATGAAGAATAGAGAGTAGCAGAAAATACATAAGTTCTCCTGTTACAGTTCTTGGGTCTAATCTTGAGAAAAGATAGGACTGGGTATTTTAATCTTCCTAATTTATGATCTATCTGTTCATTTTACTGCATTCAGTTGTCAAACAGAGTGTGTTCTGCTACAGAAGACTGCAAAGTGTTACACTGTGGAATTGCTCTGGGTAAGAGGGTTTTTCCTGTAAGAAGATGGTATGGCAGATTCTCACCAGTGCGTTCTGGTTAGTGGTTCTCTTCTGATATGAGTAAGTTTTCTTCTGAGATAATTTTGAGCAGAAGAAGTAGTCATTTTCCTAAAAACAGAAAAAAAATTCACTACAGGTGTCAGTTGCATGTGAAAGATAATTTTACATCTGAGAACACTTAGAAAGGGATTTGCCTAAGTTAAACCAAAGAAGAGCAATGACACTCCTTTTGAGTTCAAAAGCTTTGCCTGTATAAAACCTCACACCATTAAAATAACACAGAGTGAGTAAGGAGAGAAGTAAGGAGAGAAGTAAGGGGTCTCTCCATGGAAAGGCCAAATCTGTCTTTTCAGAGTGTGCACGTCACTTACTCACTCACTCACTCACTCACTCACTCACTTACTCACTCAATCACTTTTTAACAGGAATAATTTACAAGTGAGACCTGGAGATAAAAAAGCTTTTCCCTCCACCCTAGTCCTTCTACACTATCATGTCATACGTTCACCAGGTTTCACCAGATAGCTTCTTCTACCAGTACAGACATCGATATTAAGAGGTAATTCACACTTTTGAGCCAATGTTTCTTTTCCTAAGGCCTAAGGACTCATGTGGGCTTCCCTCCCAGGCCTATCTGGTCATGTATTGTCCTTTACACTTTTCTTAGAAGCTGTGACTCTAAAAATAAATTCAGGTTTGCTGTAGACAGTGTTATGTTAGGGATAGTCCCTAGTTCAGGATGGCTCCATGTTTCTGTGAGGTCACCTGAGCTTGCTTTAGCTCTATTTACACCAGCTTGAAAGCTACAGCACCTGTGAGGAGCTGAAAGTGAAATACACTGCCCACACCTCTGGCATAATATGCTCACCCCTAGGTGGTGGACTAAATGGAAAGAGGATGTACCAAGGCTGTGAGGGCCCTGTGCATTGGACAATGTTCATGCAGAAGGTATGGCTCCATGCTGACCCATCTGAGAACCTGGAGCATCCTGAAGGCAAAGCATGTATGACTGAAACTGCTCCAGAAAATGCAGTTTTCCAGTCCAACTAAGCTTCAATTTGATTTCTTAAATTTCTGTTTGGTTATGAGTTAGTGAGTTCCAAAAAGCTGTTTCTAAACATGATCCTTTCCTTGCATGAAAACCTCCTTCATCCCATGCAGGAGAGCTGCAAAGATCACCAACTAATGAAACAGAAGTAATTAATTTAATCAGTTAAAGAATCTAATTCCCTTTTGTTTCTAGAAAGGTCTTTCAAGGATAACTCGGGGGCAAGAGGGCAGGGAAAAGAGAGATTTCCTGATGAGATTTGTGTTTGCCTCCTGTGGCAAATGTTCTTTGAAATAATTTAAAACAGCAAAATAAGCCAGTACATTTAAGCAAACTAGCAAGCCTTTTTTATCAGCAACATTTGCATCATGAATCACAGTCTGTGTCACAAGTCAGGAGAGAGCAAGATCCTACTGTATGTTGTTCACTGTCTCTCTTGTGCCCAGTATTCATTCTACAACACTTTGTGCCTGTGTTTTGTTAAGATAAAGTGTTGGGCACACTAAAATATATCTAATTAAAATAATTTTGGTAAAAATATGTGCAAAAGCAAATTTTATTTCTATTAAAAAATTGCGTCAATGAATAGAAAGAAAGCAAAGCATATCTTGACATAGTTTGGAGGATTTAGCAAACCAATTTCCAACAATACTTAGAAGGGCCTTGTACTCTCCATTTTAACAAAATCTGTCAATATCTAGGATATTGAAACAGTGAATGCTTCTGGTAAAGACATCATTTAAATTCAGAAGGGTTTATGTGCATGTGCATTTAAGTAGTTGTGGTGCAATTTTCAACCAGCTCTGGAGGTACCATGAGGGTTTATGCTACCCCTCCCTATTTCTGGCATTTTTAGGTAATTCCTTTCCTGTTTTCTGTAATTTGATTTTTCTCCATTTCTGTTTTCCTCTACCCATCCATCTTTTCCTCTAAGCTTATCTTTAATGTCAGCAGAAGACCAGCATGAAAAGATATGATTATATTAGAATAAATTTGTCTGATTTTTATTATGATGACAGATGCGAAGCTTATTTGTCCCTTGGAGATAATGATTAAATGTGTCCTTGCTTTTGCATTGAAGAAACAGAATGTGAAGTTGAACAGAAATGTTGAATTTTTGCTCATGGCTCTATTTATCTTGACAATTTTAACTCACAACTGCACTTATTATCAGTATATAATATAAATATTTTCTGTATGTATTTTTTTTACATTTGACTTTATAAACATGAAATTTAAAACAAAATTGAAACAATCTTCCTTGTTTAATTATAAAGTTATTTTTTGATATTTCTTTTTGAAGAGATAATTTTTTTCACAACTTATTGTTACTATGGTGTATGACAGATTGTCTTTTGATATTTTGTAACAGCAAATGCATAAACGCAAAGCAAGTACATTTTTGCAGGTTTTCTAACCACAAATAGCAGGTACCTCATGGTCTCTCAACAGACTTAAAGTATCACCCATCAGCAGCTAACATCCTGGGATAAATCTGGGGGCCGAGAGTACTAGATAGGCACACTTAGGCTGTGCTGGTTTAACCTAGAATCCAGGCCTTTTCGTCTTTTCCCAGCAGCCCATGGTAGAGTTCAGTGCTGATAAGGTGACACAGGGTGTTGGTAGGTACTGTAAATAAACGTAGTTAAAGGGATTTTATAATGAAAGCTTCTCGTGGCTCCTCAGGCATGCCACATGGCCTGAGGGTGCACTTGCTCCTGCAGCAGTTCCTGAGCTGATAGCGGAGAAATTTTCCATTCGGTGCAGTCCTGCACAGAAGACAAAAGACACAAATAGTTGGTTTTCATTTTTGTTCAATACTAAATCATGTTTCTAAATTTTCCTCTTGTAGCTTAAACAGCATTTAAGTTACTTCAATAGAATTTGACTAACACCAGATATACCTCATACCCTTTTCAGACTGTAGCTATATGGGAAATTTTAAGAAAACTATTGCCTTTCTAGTTAGTCAGCATATTATCCCATAGCTTACAGAAGTGACAATCATGTTAGCAATAAAACAGAAAGGAAATACGGTTTTTCATCATAGATAAAAGATAAAGTCCTCGCAGTGACTTAAATGTTTTATGTTTGTAATATTGAGATCACTAATACTTCTTGGAATTTAGAGACCTGTTATTTTATTGTATTAAATTATTTTTCATCATAGCCTTTCTGAATTTTACAGGATGCAAGATGTTGTGAGTAATTTCAGTCTTCTGTCTGTATTATGAAAACATTCAGTTCTATTGATATAAACATTGATATTTTATTCAACAAAATTAAGTTCAATTATATGCAGTCTGAGACAATATAAATCTTGATGTTTTTTGGAACATGAGGATGGTGTATGTTGAATACTTCCATAGGAAATATTTTAATCTATCTGTGATTCATGAATATTTTGAGAGGAACACAATGAAGCCATAATTCTGTCAGACTGTCATCTAGACTTGATGTGCCTCAGAACTGGGCAGCCTTGGGTGCAGCAGTGAGAGGGGGTAATCAGCCTTTGGCAGTTCAGGTCTCTCTCTGTGTGTCACCACCATGCTCATTGACATGATATCTGTTCCAGTAGGGGAAAGCAATTGGTTAATCAGAAAACTTGGACTGATGCAAAGTTACCTGAAAATGTTGAAGATCCAAAAGTAGAAAGGCCGAAATGCAGCATGTGCAAGTGAAAGCTATGATAGGTGTGTAACAGGTAATTGACCAAAATAGTAGAGCTAGTACTTGTCAACCTGTCAAGTTTTTCTACTTTCTTTTATATTATGTTGTGTGTATATATCTGCACTTAAAACCGATTATGGTATGAAATTATCTCCTTACTATTTTTAGTTTACTATTAGCATGACTGCTACAATAAAATTCTTTCCAAGTTATGCTGACAGCAGGTGCTGTGGTGTGGCCAGGAGTGTTGACTCTGCATCTCTGCATTGGCATCACAGAGGAATCTTCACTTGCAGACCTTACACCTGGATTAATTTCTTGCAACCTACCATTTTTCATGGAAAAGTTTGGAGTCTGTCCTCAGTAGGCCATGAAATTCCCCTGGCAGGAGATCCCTGCCTGTTGAGGCAGGTGTTTTGTAGTCATGGTCCATTCCACACCCATCATGGAGTTTCTAGGTGGATGGGGTACCACTCAGGCATGCTGGGCACTCAGCCTGGTACAGTGACCTAGCAGCAGGCAATGCTGCTTGGCAGGCTCTGGGCCTGGGTTGGAGGTTTCTGAGTTGGTGATGTCCAGCATGCACTGTCCACACAGTGTGTGAGGTGTGATGCCCTCCAGATGGCAAACCTTGCTGTGCCATCTGGGGTGCTGCCGTGCTCCACTGGGTGCTCAAACAGCTGCACAATATTTGTGACAGGGGAATGTGGTCTTGCAGTGTCCTCAGAGTGCATCAACAATTCGGTGTAAATGCTGCTAAAGGCAACTGGACTGCAGGTATGTCCCCTGAGAATATCATTACCTTTATTGATGATTTAGCTACTTAAGACTTTGCATATGCTTAAAGAACTAGTCAATGTTTTACAGCACTGGATTATGCTGGCTTGGTGGATGACTGGTCCTAAAAATCCAGGACTTGATTTTATATACCAGTATTTATTGCTACATTGAGTTTCTTTGCTGCCAAGTGCTCTTGTGACCTGCTCAGTTCTTTACATCTATTTACATTCTGTTAGAGAGCTGTAGTCTTATGGTGAATAAAGGGCAATAGGCAGGCTATTAGGTGGCACAATGAATTTTGCTTGTAAGCTGTGAGACTGTATTTTCTGCTTGTTTGGCCAGAGTGGCTCTTGTTTTCATGATCTATAGGATCTAGCTCTTCTGTTTTGCAAAGACAATGTATATTAAGAGTGTTTTCAAAGTAGTTCTCAGGAAATGTATGGGAAAGAAAGAAGCAATTAAAAAAAAGAGAAAGAAGGAAACCTGAACATCTACCTCTGACAGCCTATAATTCAGTGATAACATTCCAGAGTCTTAGACAAAGTTAATAGAACTGGAAATTACATTAACCATGCCTATATATTTCTGTCACTTTCTGTCCATTTTTATTTTATAGTCATGTTATACTGCTTATTGAGATTATGATTGTGATGTTCTATCTTTATTACTTTGTGGCCTAACCTTTCAAGACTGAGCTTTCACGGACTAAACAATAAATTTTGTTGTAACAACCTCACTTAATTCCCCTATAAAACTGATGTTTCCTGACGCTTGTTCACTGATGTGTAATATAAATATGGCATCCATAAATTTTAGAATTTGCTCTCATTTGGTCCATACAAAACAATAATAAAAAATACAGGAAGCAGTAAGATGAGATTATTCAGTAGTAACTGCGTCTAATTCTGTTTCCCAAAAGAAAAAGTATAATTCAAAAATGCCTTGAAAGACAACATATCCCAAAATTACATTTGCAATATGACTGATTGCTAAATTCCCTCTTTAGCTGTTACTTAAGGACTAGAGTGTTACTGGGAGAACGTATGGATGGCGGGAAGGGTAATGAGGAACAAGACCTCTGTCAGTTCACTTGTGAGCTGTGGAGCTGTGTGTGAAGCAGCAGTAAGTTACCCTCCTCTCTGAGAAAGTAGGGAGAGACAGCCTTGTCTTCCTTCACTGACAGTGAATGCAGTCCTGCCATATGGATCCATAGTTAAGGGATGACACTGCCTAGCAAGAAGGAAGGAGGAGAAAAAGGAAAGCTGTTTTTCTGAAAAAAGCAACTTTCTATATTACAAACTCTTGCCAGATTTTCTCATACATGGGACGTAAATAACAGCCTAAGCTCAACTTTCATTTTGTAATAGTCTGTTGCTCTCCTCTAGATTCCAGATGTGCACTTCTAATAGCAATAATGACAAAGCACAGCTTCTGATTAACAGTAATGATGCTATTGTGAATTGGCACAGTGACAACACAAATGTTGTTTGGACTGCTTCAGCTTTTTACCTTAGGCCTACCTCTAATCTGTCTCCACCTGAGACATTCAAGTAGTGACTTTCACTTACCAGATTCCCTCTGGGATTTATGGAGAGTTTTTCCCCCTTTTCTTATATTATTTTTCTTGGTCTCTCTTGAACTGTACTCTCTGTACAGTCAGGTTGTTTTTTTTTTATAGACTCAGTGGCTAGAATAGAGATGTCTTAAGAAGAAAGATGTGGAAACGAGAGGAAACCAATAGCCTATGAATAATGAACCATTGGGACATGACTTATAAAATTACACACAGAGAGAAAATTGAGAACAGAGACAACTTTCACAGCTGATTATCCTCCTATCTTCATATTTCAGCCATCCCAGGTTTGTCACTGGCATGGTTGACAGATATATTTTTCCAGAATGTATTTATAATTAATAATTTCAAGTCTAGCAAGAAGTTCTAGATACAAAGGACTGGATGGCAAGATTCACTTCCAGCAGGAAAAATTATCTGTATTCTTTCAACATCTATGTTGACTAGTGCATATAATTGAGAAATATTCTCCCTTTAGTCTTTCTAATCCTGTAAGAGGTGTTATTCTTTTTAAACATAAGATTACTCACAATTTGATTAAATGAAGAGGAATAAGTCAAAGAAGGCAAGGGTATCTTTATTCAAATAGAACTGAATCTACTCCTATAAATATGTAAGTGTCTACATGATGTCATTGTACAAAATTATGTTGGAAATGAGAATCTCAGAGAGCTGTTTATAGTCCTATTAAAAAATGTAAGCTTAAGGATTCAGGAAGTTAAATCAGCTAAAATTAGGCCCACCTCAGAACTGGTTTACATCAATTTTCTTTGCAATTTATGCTGGCTGCTCAAATATAATGGAAGTGAAAGGTGCAAAAATGGATGGGTGAACTGACAGATGGATATGAAAAATCAGAAAATTAGTTTAAGTTTCAGGATTTGGACAAATTAAGCATGACAAGAATAGCACAGGAACCCATTATTTATTTAGTTCATTTAGCTTTGTTTTTATTATAAAAAAATTGTCAGTATGTATTGGAAATCTCATTTATTGCAGAATAAAAGAACATGAAGTTGGCATCTGATGATGCCAAACCCAGAACTGCAAGAAAACACACATTCTGCTGGCAGGATTAGGGTGTGATTCTGAAAAATATGGTCATGATTTAAGAAAGTTTTGCACAATTTGGGTACGAAATTGACAAAATAAATTTTAAGTGACAACATTCCATTCCATTCCATTCCATTCCATTCCATTCCATTCCATTCCATTCCATTCCATTCCATTCCATTCCATTCCCCTTCCCCCTCCCCTTCCCCTTTTATACCTACAGAAATTTGGGTCTTAATAAGAGTTTAAATAATCTAGATTCGTAGTACTGGATGGAAGTCTGTAAAAAGTTCATCTCTCCAATTAATTGTCTGCTGTTGCCCTGAGCTTACACCAGTCACAAGAAACTTCTCTTTATCTTACAGAAAGTTTTTCCCCTTTCCCTACTGTCACCTCCACTAGCGACTATCATTATCTAGTGTCTGCATTTCAACCATTCATTCTCTTGCTGGTTGTCCAGTTTATTTTCTCCTCTGGCATTTTGAAACTGTTCCTTTCTTTCAATTTTTTAATAGTACAAGGACCTTCACAGCCAGGAATATAAAGATACGAAAGTGCATTTTGTTTTCTTTGGCTTCACAGTGAACCTTCATGCCAAAAATTTATTTCCTTCCATGAGTCAGGCTGAAGGACTTTGTCTCATGAAGACATTTTGGGTCATGTAGCTCCAGTTTTGTCCTGCAGAGTAGGAGTGCTTTCTGCAATAGAAACCCAGTTGCTGTGAATTAAGGATTACACAATAAGCTATCACCAATGGAATACTACTTACTATATTTTTAATACTCCACTAAATCTTTTATATATTGAATGCATCTTCTTGCTAAGTTTGAATGGTGTCATAAGACAACCCCTTACTTGGGCTAGAAACTATATGCACGAAGAAATAAAAATCCAATCTCTGTTTTCAGGCTGTAGCCTCTACAACATCCAATGTCCATTTCCTGGTATGTTTTCCAGGTGAGTAATACCTTTCAGAATACACAGAACATAATGTGCGAGCGACCTGATATTTTTACATTTATGCTGAATTGTATGCATGAATGAACACAAGCCATAACAGAATACTCTTTTCTCTGTGTCCCCCTTCCAGTCTGAAGGAAAATTGTTTTTTGGAAGAGGTACATACAGTTATTGATGTATGGATATCATTATTCACATTGAAAGATTATATGTAGATAATATCAACAATAAAATAAAAAGTAAATGCAATTTAAGCCATTTCTAACTGATGATTTTCATATTGTTTGGTTAGGTGCTGGATAACATTTGAATATTTTTGTACTATTCAGGGATAATTCATTATTAAATATTAGCCAAAACATGAACTTCTGGAGATTTTGCATATTACTTCACAGTGGAATGAGTGTTGTGCATATCAGAATTAAGGAGAGGAGCTCTACATGTAATGATTTGTCCACTCTTACCTAAATGAATACATGTATAAACATATATTCCAAAATAGGAAGTTAATTTCTTTTGTTCTTGGATGGTATACTTTGATATACTGGCATCAAAAATGTTTATATCCTGTTTTTGCTGCCAGGATAATCAAGTGCCAATAACTCTAGATGCAACTATTCAATGATAGAACAATCTTACAAGCTTCCCAATCGTTGAAGAGCTAAGTTAATACACAAATGATTTTCACATCTTTGTTGATCTAGTTAATTATAGTACAGAGAGAAAGACTAGCAGCTGTCCTGCATATGTTTCATTTTTGTCCTCTTTTTACTCCCTCCTGATTTGAACCTTACATTACTTCTTAAGTATTTTAGAGGTTAATAGACTGATTCAACTCTTTGTATCCATAGCAATCCATGGATATTATAACTCACACAATAAAAACTGAAAAAAGATGCTAGAAATATCTCTAGTATGAAAGCAAATCCCAAAAGAAAACAGATGCTGGGTAAATATCTTCTGGTGAACTATTTTTAAAGAGCTTAGGCAATTAGCAGTAAAAATTCAGGCACCAAAATCTTTTGACTCATGCAGGCCAAACTTGCATAGTTCAGCCCATACAATGGTGCTGATTTTCAAACCAAATTTGAAACACACAATTGATTCTTTTACTTTTTTAAAACATTCAGCAGAGCTGGAAAATAATATATTATTCTTAATGGCAATCTAATAAAATTCCAGACAGGCCCACATATTGAGGTTGCCATTAAAAGACCCAACAGTTGCACTGAGCAGGATATATCTCGGATACGGATATTTGTTGGATAAGCATGGGCTCTTCCAGATAATTAATCACATGACTGTTCTTTTCAAAAGTAAAAAAAAACGGAGGAAAAATACGGATCTTTCAGAATGAAGATTAAAAATAATTTTATATATATATAGGATTTGGTCTAAATACACTGACAATCAAGTTTCAAGTTCTGTACAGACTTGAGAGTAGAACATAGTTTATGAAGTTCCTATTTACGTAGTGTCATCTGTTGGATCACATTTTACTGATCTAAAGACTGCTTTCCTTTCTTGATCTGCTGCAAATCTTTACAAGACTTCATAATTTGACAAGTAACTTTTGTAGCACTACAAAAGAAATTACTTTTATTAAATAACTCAACAGCTGACAAAAAGTAGTAAGGCAAACTTAAGTCAATGGGGGTAAAGTACAAACAAATCCCAATATGTCCATGAAGAAACCTGCAAAGAGAAGTCAAACAATTCTTGTTGCCGGGAGTTCACCTGCCAAATTTCAGCCATGAGCAAGTTTGGTGTGTGGAATTAGCTGGTTGTCGAGACTACTTCTCTAGCAACTGGAAAAAGACCAGCACTTCTGGTAAATATTTTATTCCAGCTAGCTTAAAACTCTTCATCTGTGAAGAATATTTGGCATATACAATCAGCTTCTAAAATGCTTCAAATAAAAAGCATTCTGAGAAATACTAATAATATTGAGTAAATATACCAAATCGCTTATTTCCACTGCTGTGAAAAATAGTAAAAAGTGCTTTTATAAATGCATCAACAAAACGAGAGCAAAGGAAGATCATCAGTCTTCATTGGATGCCAAGTGGGGAATACTTACACTAAGGATGTGGAAAAGGCTGGGGTATTTAATGCCTTCTTTGCCTCAGTCTTTGATAGCAAGACTGGGTATTCTCAAGGCAGCTGGCCCCCTGGGCTGGTAGACAGGGACAAGGAGCAGAATAGATTCCCTGCAATCTGGGAGGAAGCAGTTACTGAGCTGCTGTGACAATTAGAAGCTCACAAATGCATGGAACTCGATCAGATTTGTCCAAGGTCACTGAGGGAGCAGGCAGAAGATCTCACCAAGATGACCTCTTTCATTTGTCATCAGTCCTGGCTAACCAGGGAGATCCCAGATGACTGGACCTTGGCCAATGTAAATTCCATCCACAACAAGGCCTGGAAATAGGATCTGGGGAGCTACAACCATGTTCCTCTTAATTATTAGAATCAGAACAGTATAGATTAAGAATGACCTTGAAAGACTGTCTGGTCTGACTTTCTGTTGGAAAGGAAGCCTAGATCACGGAATCAGGATCATAGAATCACAGAATACTCTGAGTTGGAAGGAACCCACTGTAGGATCTTGTCCAATTGCATCTTGAAAACCTCTAGTGATGAGCACTCTACCATGTGCCAGTGGATGAATGTTCTCACTGTAAAAAGTTTCTTTTTTCTTGTTACAGTCCAGTTATTAAAATTATTGAGGAATTCCTTAGCCTGAATTAAGGTGCAAACAAGGCCATATGCCAGTGACAATAGTATGGATTTTATTTGATAGCAACTATGAGGGAAAGAAAAGGGGAGAGAAAGAAATATGGAAAGAGGAGCTTGGGGGATGAGGCAGGGAGAGAGTGAGGTGGAGACAGACTAGGTAGAAAGTATCACCACTCCGTAGATCCCGATGGCATCCCATTGATCCTCTTCTTCTGGTCCTCTTGATGGTGAAGGTCTCCCCGAAAAGCATAGAATCCAAAGGGTTAATATATACTCAGGCCGTGTGGCAATGTCTAGGTACATCCCTGAACGTGTCCAGGTATGTCCCTCCAATGTCCCCCTCCCTGGAGAGGGGGAGGCAGTCTCTTGAAACAGACTGTTTCTTCTCTGAAACAGAATCTGTTACATCGCACGTGGTGCAAGGCCTCTGGGGAGTGCTTTGGGAGGTCTTTGATGGATTATGACACCCCCTCAGCTGCCTCTCACATGAATGTCCTGTGGATGTGGCCTGTGGGGTTGGGGGTCCCACAGCTGGGCCAGTTTGTGAAAGGGAAGATGGGTGTTCAGTGCCCCTGACCAGAGGTCACATCTGAAACCTCCTCCCCACACCCTCGTTTTGGGGGAGGGTCTGTCTAAACCTGGCTTCTGCCGGCTGTGGTCTCCCTCACCCCAAATCCAGCCAGAGGTGACTCTTAGCATGGATGCTGGGTTTGGTTCTCTTCTGGGTGCCTTTCCCCCAGCCTTGTTTGCTTTTTCCTAGGCCTGGTGATTGAAGAATGGATTTCCATTTATCTAATCAGTAATCTGACTTCCACTCCAAAGTTCCAGTAAGGCATCCTTTAGGGAGGGATTGTCTTGGTACAGTTTAAAAGTTTATATCAATGTTTGAGGCACAACCTATTTGAGTCTCTGACACTTCTATCAAGTTGAAACCCTTCACAGTGCAACTGGTACCCACTGGCCCTTAGTTTCTCCACGTGGCTCCTTGAGAAGTGAGAGGACAACCTTTGTCCTCTTCATGTACTGAAATACTGTGATGAGGTATTCATCTTTCTGAGCTTTCTCTTCTCTACACATAAGAGACCTAACTTCTTCAGTCTTTCCTCAAAGAGCAGGCTCTCCATTCTGAAAAATGCCAAATTTATTTTCAAATTAATTTGAAAATAGCATCCCACTCATGCTGTAGTTGCCTAGGCAGCTTCTTTTGCAGTGACCTTGCAGACAGAAGTGTTAATTCTTCTTCAGTATTGTTTTCAGACAAACCAAAATATCTTTGAAAAATACCCAATTACTTTCAGTGTGAAGTATGCTGCTTTATTCTCTTTGGTATAATAAGGTCATAATGTAGATGACTAGGTCACTACTGTTCATCAGTGGCTACATGTACATGAAATAACATCTGGTGGTGGGATGGGATATGTATACCTTATAATATTAATTTTAAACTCGATAGAAGAGTGATCAAAATTCTCTAAGAATAAAAAAAGAGCAATGACTGAAATTTAAAATTTATTTTCCTCAGCTTTGTTTCAATGATTGGAACATTTATATCATATTGTCAAATGTGCAAACTTCAGTTACCAGCTTCTGTGAATTGAAAACAACTTTTTACTTGTAAAAAAAAAAAGGGATTTTTACACAGAAGCACTCTTTGTTTACTGCTCAAGAAACAGCGTGAAATGTTATTTATTACTTTTCATTAAATCTCCTAAATTTAATGAAGGACTAAAGTTGGCCTACAAGAAATCTGGAGAGGGATGTTTTACAAGGACATGTGGCGATAGGACAAGAGGGAATGGCCTTAAGCTGAAGAAGTGTAGGTTTAGATTATACGTTAGGAAGAAATTCTTTACTGTGAGGATGGAAAGGCACTGGAAAGGTTGCCCAGAGAAGTCGTTGATTCCCCATCCCTGGAAGTGTTCAGGGCCAGGCTGGATGGGGCCCTGAACAACCCGGTGTAGTGGAAGGTGTCCCTGCCCATGGCAGGGGAGTTGGAACCAAAGTATCTTCAAGGTCCCTTCCAAGTCAAGTCATTCTGTGACTGTCTTGCAGATGTGAATGCGTTCATCCTTGACTGGGATGAATCATCACGATGCATCAGTCCAGCATCTACTGCGTAAGTGTGCCTCAGGCTAGGCAGAGATATCCCAAACTTGCAGTAATTGAAAAATGTCTTATGTTACAATGGTATGTATTCTATCACCATCTTCGTGGGATGTTGGGGCCGGGCGTGGCAGTGTTCCTGATGGCTGCAGAATGGTTTGCTAATGGGCCGGTCGTTGGGGCTGGATGGGCACTTCACTCACCCCAAACATTGCAGATAGTGGCTCATCATCCCATTGTGAGATGCCCCGCCCAGGGGGAGGAACCAATGTATCCCGATCTGCATATAAACTGAGATTTGAAGCACCATAGGGAGCTTTTTCCATGAGATTCCCAGAGGAAGACCAGACCCTTCTACACCACCACTGGACCTTCAGAGGAGAACTACACCTTTCTCAGGATCACTGCTTCAACAGAAGCGCATCTATCACTCCCAGAGAACTGCAACCATCCTCTAAGTGGACTACTACCAACACCCTGACCGACAGGGTGTCAGGTAGTATTCTGACTCTGTCAGCGTTTTTTGTATTATTACATTTTTTCCTATTAAATTGTAGTTCTGACTTTGAGCCTCTCACTGATTTGCTTTCAAACTACCACATTTTTTTGGCGCCCAATGTGAGAGCAGGCCCTGAGGAAAGTCAGAATTACAATTTTGTGTTCTAGAAGCCACCTATTCACCATGATACTCAACATACTTACATGTGTCCTGTACCTTGCTCTGTATATATTTCCGCAGACAGGGAATTACCTGCCTGTGGTAATGCTCCTGTGTAGGCCAGGGTATCGTATAAAAATTGCTTTACTAGTTTACTATGTCTATTGCATGATAACCTCCGAGGCAATGAACACCATTTGGAATATATACTCAATTTTTTTTGCTTGTCCTGGTATGGGCGGTTACATCTGGGGCCTCCTCAGCAATCGCACCCAGCCCCTAGGGGAAAGAGTAGAGAATAGTTTCTTTCAGCCTTTCAGACCTGACACAACAGTTTTTGAAAATATTGAGTTCCCTTTGGATGTCAAAGATGGTATAATCTTGCTGTTAGTTCTGCTTTGTCTTCTTTGTACAGCCTGCATGGTGTACACCATGCTTAGAGTCAGAACAATGCTTGATGCAGCACAGTATCCTCAGGATGAGGACAAGAAAAGCAGCAGAACAACAGGCACCGTATCTAAACAATCTGTCATGGAAGAAAAAGAGACTGAAAGAAACGACAGAGTCTCCACACCAGCCATCACCAAGCCAGAACAGCCTAAGCCAGTAGCAGTTGCCCCCCTTCAGAAAAAGAAAACCAGGAGCAAATCAGCCCGCACAGCGACCGATGAGGAAGAGGCTGGACCTTCACACCAAGCAGAAGAGACGGAGGCAGAGATCATCACTCGCTCTTTATCCCTGGGTGAGCTGCGTGACCTAAGGAGGGAGTTCACCCGCCAGACAAATGAATCCATCCTGACCTGGCTGCTTCGCATCTGGGACGCTGCAGCCAATGACACCATGCTAGATGGAAGTGAGGCCAGGCAACTTGGATCCCTGACCCAGGATGTGCTCATTGACCAGGGGATCGGGAAAACCCAAGAAACTCTCAGCCTCTGGCGGCAACTGCTGGCAAGCGTAAAAGACAGATACCTTTGTAAAGAAGACCTCCATGTGGACCAAGGAAAATGGAGCACAATGGAACAAGGTATCCGATGCCTGAGAGAATTGGCCATGCTGGAGATCATTTTCTCAGAAGATGAGAGATTCCCTAAGAACCCAGATGATGTCCAATGCACGTCACAGATGTGGTTGAGATTCGCACGGCTTGGACCAAAGATATACTCCCGTTACCTAGCAACACTGCAATGGAGGGAAGGAGCGGACAAGGTGGGAGTACTGGTCAACAAACTAAGAATTTATGAGGACGCTGTCACTGCCCCATTTCGCACCCATGTCTCATCTGTGGAAACAAAGCTGGCTGAGCACGTCCGGAGCTTGGAAGAGAAACTCAGAAAGGAGCTGAAGCAAGAAATTCACCACATCTCGCCAGAACCAACAAGGGTCTCTGCTATTAAGAGCCAACATTCTCCAGCCAGAGAGAGAAGATACACTCCACGAGGTAACCTCTGGTTTTTCCTTCAGGAGCATGGAGAAGACATGAGAAAGTGAGACAGAAAACCCACCTCTTCCTTAGCAGCCCGAGTACGTGAACTGAAAAGAGGAACAGCTACCACAAGGAGCCCACCTAGAGTCAACGCTGCTCCGGTCTCTTGTGGACAGAACTCTGAACAGTATAGGAATGATGATATGACCGATCCTCTTGAAGGGACCTCAAGAACATATTTACAGGAAGAGAGCAACGTGTACCACGATCAGGAATAGAGGGGCCCTGCCTCTAGCCAGGTAGAGGAAAGGGACAACCGGATCTATTGGACTGTGTGGATCCGATGGCCTGGCACATCTGACCCACAAAGATACATGGCTTTGGTTGACACCAGTGCTCAATGTACCCAATGCCATCAAAGTACGTGGGAACAGAATCTATTTCTATTTCTGGGGTGACAGGAAGATCCCAGCAGCTGACTGTATTGGAAGCTGAAGTAAGTTTAACTGGGAATGAGTGGCAGAAACACCCCATCGTGACCGGCCCAGAGGCCCCATGCATCCTGGGCATAGACTATCTTAGAAATGGGTATTTCAGAGACCCAAAAGGACATCGTTGGGCTTTCAGGATAGCCGCAGTAGAAACAGAAGACATCCAACAGCTAAACACCTTGCCTGGTCTCTCAGATGACCCCTCTGCTGTGGGACTGCTAGAAGTTGAAGAACAGCAGGTACCAATCGCCACGGCGACAGTGCACCGACGGCAGTACCGCACACACAGAAACTCTGAAGTTCCCATCCACGAGATGATTCCTAAACTAGAAAGCCAAAGGGTGGTCAGCAAAGCTCATTCACCCTTTAACAACCCTATATGGCCAGTGCGTAAGTCCAGTGGAGAATGGAGACTGACAGTGGATTATCGTGGCCTGAATGAGGTCACACCACCACTGAGTGCTGCTGTGCCAGACATGTTGGAACTTCAGTATGAACTGGAATCCAAGGCAGCAAAGTGGTACGCGACCATCGATATTGCCAATGCCTTTTTCTCCATTCCTCTGGCAGCAGAGTGCAGGCCTCAGTTTGCTTTCACCTGGAGGGGCGTGCAATACACCTGGAACAGACTCCCCCAGGGGTGGAAGCACAGCCCCACCATCTGCCATGGCCTGATCCAGGCTGCACTGGAAAAGGGTGAGGCTCCAGAACATTTGCAGTACATCGACAACATTATCGTATGGGGGAACACAGCAGAGGAAGTCTTTGAGAAAGGAAAGAAGATCATCCAGATTCTCCTAAGAGCTGGTTTTGCCATCAAGTGAAGTAAGGTTAAAAGACCCGCTCAAGAAATCCAATTCTTAAGAGTCAAGTGGCAAGATGGACGTCGCCAGATCCCAACAGAAGTAGTCAACAAGATCACTGCTATGTCCCCACCGACGAACAAGAAGGAAACCCAGGCTTTTCTAGGAGCTGCCGGGTTTTAGAGAATGCATATCCTGGAATACAGCACAATTGTAAGCCCTCTTTACCTTGTGACACGAAAAAGAAATGATTTTCAGTGGGGTCCTGAGCAACAACAAGCATTCGAACAAATTAAGCAGGAGATTGCCCATGCAGTAGCCCTTGAGCCAGTCAGAACAAGACAAGATGTAAAAAATGTGCTCTACACTGCGGCCGAGGAGAATGGTCCATCCTGGAGCCTGTGGCAGAAGGGACCTGAAGAGGCTCGAGGACGACCACTTGGATTCTGGAGTCAGGGATACAAAAGGTCTGAGGCCAGCTATACCCCAACCGAGAAAGAGATTCTTGCGGCTTATGAAAGAGTTTGAGCTGCCTCAGAAGTAATTGGCACCAAAGCACAGCTGCTTCTGGCACCCCGACTACCAGTGCTGGGTTGGATGTTCAAGGAAAAGGTTCCTTCCACACACCATGCTACCGACGCCACATGGAGCACGTGGATTGCGCTGATCACACAGCAAGCCCAGATAGGAAACCCTAATCGCCCTGGGATTCTGGAAATTATAACAAACTAGCCTGAAGGTGAGACTTTTGGATTATCTTCTGAAGAAGAGGAAGGGAAAATGACACGTGCTGAGGAAGCCCCACCATATAACGAGCTACCGGAGAGTGAAAGACGATATGCCGTCTTCACTGATGGTTCCTGCCGAATTGTAGGTGCTAACCGGAAGTGGAAAGCTGCTGTATAGAGCCCCACATGACGAGTTGCACAAGCTACTGAGAGAGAAGGTGGATCGAGTCAAGTCACAGAGCTTAAAGCCATCCAGCTGGCTTTGGATATTGCTAAGCGAGAGAAGTGGCCTCGGCTCTATCTCTACACTGACTCCTGGATAGTAGCTAACGCTTTGTGGGGTTGGTTGAATCGCTAGAGAAAAGCCAACTGGCAGCGCAGAGGGAAACCCATCTGGGCCGCTGAGATTTCGCAGGACATCGCTACCCATGTAGAGAGGGAGGCTGACTGTGAAGGTTCGACACGTAGATGCACATGTACCCAAGAGTCGGGCCAATGAAGAGCATCGTAACAACGAGCAGGTGGACCGAGCTGCCAGACTGAGAGTATCACAGGTAGATCTGGACTGGCAGCACAAGGGAGAATTATTTCTAGCTCGTTGGGCCCATGATGCCTCTGGTCATCAGGGACGAGATGCAACGTACCGATGGGCTCGTGACCGAGGGGTGGACTTGACCATGGACAGCATCTCACAGGGCATCCATGGCTGCGAGACCTGCGCTATGATCAAGCAGGCCAAGCGGGTGAAGCCTCTGTGGTACGGTGGACGATGGTCGAAGTATAGGTATGGGGAAGCCTGGCAAATTGACTACATCACCTTTCCCCAAACCCGCCAAGGCAAGCGCTACGTGCTGACCATGGTGGAAGCAACCACTGGATGGTTGGAGACCTATGCTGTGCCTCATGCTACTGCCCGAAACACCATCTTAAGCCTGGAAAAGCAAGTCTTGTAGAGACATGGCACCCCTGAGAGAATTGAGTCGGACAATGGGACCCATTTCAAGAACGGCCTTATAAACAGCTGGGCCAGAGAACATGGCATTGAGTGGATATATCATATCCCTTATCATGCACCAGCTGCTGAGAAAGTTGAATGGTGCAACGGGCTACTTAAGACCACCCTGAAGGCACTTGCCAAGGGGACCTTCAAAAATTAGGAAATGAACTTAGCAAAGGCCACCTGGATGGTCAACACACGAGGCTCCATCAATCGAGCTGGTCCTGCCCAGTCTGAACCCTTGCACACAGTGGACAGAGACAGAGTCCCTGTGGTACACATGAGAGGTATTTTAGGAAAGACTGTTTGGATTAGTCCCACCTCAGACAAAGGCAAACCCATCCGCAGAGTTGTTTTTGCTCAAGGACCTGGTTACACTTAGTGGGTAATGCAGAAAGATGGGGAAACCCATTGTGTAGCATGAGGAAACTTAATTTTAAGTGAGAACTGTGTGTAAAGTTTCATTGTATATGTATATATATATAAAAGGGGGTACTGGTTTGGGTATCACATAGATGGTGATAGAACAACGGGTAGATAATGTCTTATGTTACAATGGTATGTATTCTATCACCATCTTCGTGGGATGTTGGGGCCGGGCGTGGCAGTGTTCCTGATGGCTGCAGAATGGTTTGCTAATGGGCCGGTCGTTGGGGCCGGATGGAGCACTTTACTCACCCCAAACATTGCAGATAGTGGCTCATCATCCCATTGTGAGATGTCCGGCCCAAGGGGAGGAGCCAATGTATCCCGATCTGCATATAAACTGGGATTTGAAGCACCATAGGGAGCTTTTTCCACAGGATTCCCAGAGGAAGACCAGACCCTTCTACTCCACCACTGGACCTTCAGAGGAGAACTACACCCTTCTCAGGATCACTGCTTCAACAGAAGCGCATCTATCATTCCCAGAGAACTGCAACCATCCTCTAAGTGGACTACTACCAACACCCTGACCGACAGGGTGTCAGGTAGTATTCTGACTCTGTCAGCGTTTTTTGTATTATTACATTTTTTCCTATTAAATTGTAGTTCTGACTTTGAGCCTCTCACTGATTTGCTTTCAAACTACCACAAAAAAGTAAGTAATTATGGTATTTTACATCATGTACAGGAAGCAATAATTAGTCCTAATTAATTGATAGACATAGTCATCTGTATTCATATACTTCATGTATTGGGAAGGAGAAGCTGCATTACAATGCAAAAATTGTCATAATATACACACACCATACCCTTTTCTAACTTGCAAGGCAATTGACTCACAATAAGATGGCAATCTGTGGTTTGGTATAACTTGTTCCTGATCAAAAGTTTCACAACTCCAAAAACACCCACTAAACTCATGAAGCCCTGCTGATAAGCTATATATAAAACAAACCTTCTTAAATAATGAAAGGTGAAATTGTGTTTTCATCAGGAATTTTAATTACCAACTGAGCTTTGTATGTTGTCAGCAGTATTTAGCAATAGTAACAGCTTAATGGAATAGTACACAGTGAGAAATGTTTGTACTGGCTTTTACCAAAAAAATAGGAGCAAGATGGTCCTGGTAAATGCATCGCATGCTTTCCACTAGTATTTCCACAGCTCTTTTACTTTCCCTTGAACACCAAAAAAAGAGAAAAGTCTGAATAACCATCATGCATTCTTAATCAAATTATGATGAAACAGGATAGGGGTAATTTTTAAGACTGAGTTTAAGTTGGTGTCTCAGGGATAGGTAGCCATAATAACCTTTCCAACATTCAGTATTTTCTGTAGAATTGATAACATATTGCTACAGTTAATTGTTGGTCTTGATTTTAAGGCAACAGGCCTTAAAAGGCCAGATTGATTGCCTGAGGACTAAGAAAAAAATCTCTTTGATTTGGAAATGAATGTTCCTGTCTTGAAAAGACTCAAATGCATTTATCCAGGTAATTAAAGCGGGAATTCAGACTGGATTTAAGTCTGCTGACTTAGAGTTAATAATACAGATTTGCGTTTCAAAAGACTTTACATGCAAATATCAACTCTTTAATGGGATATAACTATTGTTAACTTTTGTCCTGCATGATGTCATTTACTTAGTAACCTGATTCAACAAGTGTGTAATAAGGTCAATTGGTCTGACTAAAAAAACCTTAAAAGACACCAATAAAGACTACATTCTAAACTGAAGTAAAAAGAAAGAGGAAGAAGAAAATTACCTTCAACATTTTGCTAGTGAAATTGCCCATCTGATAACTACGGAATTAAAGATATAAGCATGAAAGCACCCTTCTCTCAGTGTACTAATAATAAACTGTTTGCTTCATGTCTTTTCATCTATGGTTTAATGTAGGCATAATACTCTTAATCATGAAGACATACTTATAGAGCAGTACAGTTTTGCATGGCACTTCACTGCAATACAACTAAAAAGCACTTTCCTACATTCTCAAATAATTTTTTTCTTAAATACAGACTAGAAAGTAAAACATATCACTTAATCACTTTGCCTCTGTAGGTGGTTAATGCTCTGAAATCTTCTCTTTGTTATACATTATAAAAATAAACATTATTTAGTATGATAATAGTAAAGGAAATATTGGTGAATATGAAGTTGAGAGTTGATACAGCACATAGTGGAAGTTTTATTATACCAATAAGTCACTCTGTTCTGAAAGTGTTCTACTCAATACCTCTGATAATAATTGAATGTTATTTTGACGCATCCCATACCTCATATGCTATCATATTTGCTTCTTTACTTTATATTAAAATCTGAAGTTCACATTTTAAATTTTTTTTCTCAAAGTTAAATTCACAAATCTTTTTAAGCCCACTGAACAACAATACCACTTTTTGGCTTTTAATTTACCTTCTCAAAGAATTGACATTTTGTGAGTCAGCATGAACATTTTAGGTCAATGCTGCGAGAGTTTCTGCCTTGAAAATGTTATCTTATTATTACTTATTTTAAAGAAGATTTTTCAATACAGGTAGAAAGATTGTATGAAAATAAGATACAGAAGCATAACATTTCCAGCCTTTTACCATTTTGATCAGACACCAGGATGGCTGGAACTCATTAGGGAAGAAAAATATGATATGCTGTTGGTATTGATATTTACAAAAGGTGTGCATATATCTAGGAATATTTTCTTCTTTAATCTTCAGTATTTCAGTTAGGGAAAATAATGTTCCTGGTGAAATAAAAAGAAAGTAAACAAACTTATTTTAGCAATATTGCAAGTAAGCAGTAGGAATAATGAGCAAAAAGAGAAGCAAAAGTTGCCCTAAGGGACTAAATTAGAGCCTAAAAGGTGTAATCCCATTTTCAGTATATTTGTAGGTCTCATTTTACTGAGTTGCCAAGCTGCTGGTGTGCTATGAGTATGAAGTCAGAGTCCTTGGACACAAGTATGTCCTTAAATAGAGTGAAGCAATGGCTCAGAATATTCACATTTTCAAAGAATCTCTATCTTTAGATCTTTGTTGATGCCTGATATTCTCCTACAGTTAGCCAGCTCTCATGCAGTCTGACTGTAAGCCCTGAGTACAGGATGGTGATGGGAAATGAACTCTTTTTGGTTGCAGTGGACCTGGACTTGACTTCTTTCAGCATATCTCTTTGTGATTGCAGTTAGGATTTCATCATGAGTCCTTCTTGATTCTGTTTACTGAATCCTTCATAGTTTGTAACACAACAGAAGAGAGGTGTGAGACTCACACTGTCATTGGGCCTCTGTGAGAATAATGGAGGGATTTATCTTTCAGAAGTCTTTGGGAGAACACTTTCCTTTATAGAGTTAACAGTAATTTGTGTAGAAAAAGAAAGGGGGAAAAAAAATAACATTCTTGTAACAATAGTCATGAAAATAACTACTGGCATCCCAGAGGGAATAAAGCATTAAGCCCCCCAAAGGATCAGGAGATATTAAGCCATTGCCATTACTTATCTAAGTAATGTAGGTGTAAGGTTAGAACAATGCACCTTTAATTTCTTTTTCAACACAGGAAATATTATTTTGGAGAGAATAATATAGGTCAATATGGCAACAAAGCATTGCACTCCCTAAAATAGGGCTATGCAGTTGATCACTATATTTCAAGGCTCTGTTCACACAGAAGACAGGATGTTATTCATCATTAGACATACCAGCCTCCTTTACTAACGAATTCTGATACCTTAAGGTGTTTGTGTTTCCTTTAAATTTAATATATTACATTAGTTTCCTGGAATTATAGTGACCAATTAATATATTCCTGTAAAGATTTTCACTTTTAAACAGGCAAAATTTATTTCTACAGGCTTCATTTTTCCATAACAACAATGCATAGGGGTGATTTGTCTCACTAATCTTTGAACAATAGAAGTTAGAATATAAATGTTTTCTTTTTATCCAGTCCTTTACAATTCAAAGGGGAAAATATCTGAAACTATTAATCTGAATCATAGAATAAATTAATTATAGAATTAATTTTATCAGGCTCAGATATTGAGTCTGTGATTTCTGCTGAAACTTAGATATATAATTATTAAATTATGCCATTTTTTTCAAGCACTTCCTTTAACATTGGGGTATTTCTTCTAAACAAATAGCAGTTGAAGAGGAAGACCGGTTTCTTTAAGACATGGCTTCTAAATCAGGAAACATTAGCAGATGATTGTTTGGAATACTAAGAAATTGAAGACTCAAAATATTTTTACTTCATTGTCTTTGCTGGATGAGGACCACTCGCAACAGTGATTAACCTCAGTTTTTGCAAAACTGGTCAGTACTTCTGCAGATGCTGGCAAACACAAAGTTGAGACTTGAAAAAGTCGGGAAAGAAAGAAATTATTTCCTGACATGTACAAAAGAAGTTAACTCACAAACAAACATCAGAAATTTTTACTTCTAAAATTCTGAATTTTGAACTTAGAAGATTTTTTTTCCTTCTAACATTTTATATTAGTAATATTACCTTATCAATTATCTAATTTCAAGTTAAATGTAATGTTATACTATCTAAAAATATCAGGTAGCTTAATGGAAATAGCTTATTTTTTAAATTTCACTGATGGAAATTAGATTATTAACTGCATTTTAGAATCTGAATAAATTATGCAAATTTACAGTCATCATATAAACAATCATATATGTACTGACGGTCAGTAAATAATGCTACATGTGAAATACAGCCTGAATATCTCTTGTCTTACAGAAAGGCCTGACAAGATGTATTCTAATTTTAAAATACTTGATAAACTTGCTGCAAAACTTATTTACAACCACTTTGCACAGAACACTAGAAATACATATTTGGAAATAATTTAGGATTTTTTGAGATGGATGCAATAATCACTGAAATATATTTTTTCTCTGGTTTAAGACTAAGTCATGCTTTACAGTGATGGTCCAAATTAGGAAAATAATTCAACAACTACATCATAGACCCAAGACGTTGCGCTAATTGTGACTGCTCAGGTTACAATTACATTACATTTCATTACATCAGATTTCCCAGCTGAAATGGATTCAACATAAGGACATACCCTTTTTAAAAATTTATGGTTTAATGCAAATCCTTCATATTTCCCATATAAATAATAAGGGTAATTTTCAAAAATAGCCAAAAATTGAAAATGGAGAACTCAAAATTTGGCACTCTGCTTTTTTTCTTTATAAAGATTTTGATGTTCCTCTGTGACTTACCTAACACAAATTAAGATTCCAGACAGGAGCACATAGAAAGTGTTCTCATTAAATGCCATTAAGGAGCCTTTTAGAAAATCTACTGGTTTCAGCAGCCTTACTCAGTGCAAGTGAAATGTGAAAAATATTTGCAAATGCGCATGAACTGTTCAGGAAGATAATGTTACCACTCTGAGCCTTCTAATTTCTTTACTGACATTGTTTAAAAGGAGAAAAGAGTAGAGCCATCCCATTAGATTCAAGGGGAGTAAATCATATGTTTACAAATTTTACACACAACTTGCTCACTTGAAGACCCAGAATACAGTTGTTGGACAACCGTGTTGTATTCCAAAGATTAATTTCACTATCCACTGTGATAAGTGAAGTCATTCTGTAAACTTGCCACTACCAGCACCATCAAGTCTGTTAACTTTATCGTTAGCTTTGAGTTATTTGGCTCCTGTTTTAAACTGAAACTTTTAAAATATTTTCACATGGGCATGTTCGTATTTCATTGTGAGATTTCATTCTTGCAAGGATTATTTTCCTGTTTAATCTCTCAGCATCACATCAATATACTAGTTGTGATTCATTGTCTATGAGCTTCCAAGATTACACTATATGAGGTCATTTTGCAAAGGTGTTGGAAATTGTTTTTTTTCCCATTGTTTTGTCAACATTTGTACTATTTTTAAAAATCCACCTTGCATAAAAGCCACATCATATTTTTGTGCAGAAGTGTGATATAGTTTGCAACATATGCACAACAATCCATGGTAATTATAGAGTATTTATTCTAGACTTTGGAGTAAGAAAAGTGTGCTGGCACTTCTGTAAACAATAGAAAGCAAATTATATTTGAAGTTTAGAAATGCAAAATCTCTTAAAAGTATTTGTTTTACGTTTAGAGGGTGTTATTTTTCTGAAGATTTCTGACTACATTTTGCAGAGTGGTTACTCACACGGGGTTTTTATCACTTCATTTCAAGAAAGGCCACCATCTGCATTCCTTTTAAAGCAGCAACCTAAGATGCACTGGTGGAGCTGAGCTGTTCAGAGTCAAGAGTGGTTGTTTCAGAGCACACCAGACATGTTGACTACTTTAAAAACTTGCTGCTTCAGATTTATGCCTTACAATAGACACAGATATTAGACAAGACATTAAAGAAAATCAACCAATTTTAAACTGTAAATCTAGAGCACCAGTCTATTTGTACTTGATATTTATTTATATATATTTATTATATATTTATAATATATTTATAATATATTTATAATAGTTATAATATTTATAATATATATATATATTATATATTTATATTTATATATTTATATATTTATATATTTATATATTTATATATTTATATATTTATTTATCTATTTATTTATTTATTTATTTATTTTGTAAGACACATTGTAATGAAATGTGAAATTGACGACTAGATACTTTTCTTTCCTTCTGCAGATTCTGAAATGCAATTGCTAAAAGTTATTGCAAACTAGTCCCAGCACCCTCCCATCCTGAGTTTACAAAGAGTTTCTAGTTTAGTGGAGCCTGTTTCTCTCCATCAATCCCACAGTGTTGGCCTAAGTGCTATCTAGCAGCCCCCATAATTGACTTGATGAAGAGAATCAGGTAGAAATAACAACAGGGATGCAAAAATATAGCTCAGGCAAGGGGAAGGGGCTGTGAAAATGTACCTCTCTAATCCAGCGGGCTGGGGCTCCACAAGAATTCTTATCAGCTCTTTGCCACAGCCTTGTTAATTTTCACAATAGCCTGATCCAAAGCTACACACAGACTGAACTTGAATTTTTCTTGATTAAACCTCTCTGAGGATTAACAATCAGGAGCAAAGGCACCTAATGTAAGTCCCTTGAATTAAATTCTTGTCATGGAAAGGTAGTACTTTTTTTATATCAGCTATTATTGTTGAGAAGAAAACAAAATGTCAGAATCATGAGTTCTGCTTCAGAGCTGAAGCAGGAATTTTTATGAAACCCTGCATTGTGACTGAATAAGATTAAAGAAATCTTTTTGTTGAAGATCTATTGCCTGCAATTGTTGCTCTCCAGTTCTGTGAAAATATAGAGCAATTGTGGCAGTGCTTGAGGCCCCAAAGGCCTCAAACCCTCCTGAGAAGATTTGGGACAAGGGTGCCCAAGTTTAGGAAGTCTCCCCTGGGGTGGAGACAACAGTGGTTTGCCCCAGATGAGGGCTGAGCTTCTCAGGGCTGGTTCCCTTTTGTCTCATTTGTTAGAGCGCCTGCCACTCTCCTGCCAGTCTTGTTTAGTTTCTAGAAAGTTCTGTTATATTCGGTTGTTGATTTGTTCCCCCTGTTGCCTGTTATTCTCTCTTCTCCCCCTCTCCTTCCTGGTTGGTCCCTTTCCCTTGGTCCCTCCCTTGTTCCTCCCCTCTGATGCGTTGTGATAGGACAATATCCTCACAATAAAGGTCTGAGCTCAGAGCTGTTCTGGGTCTTCTGACCCCAGACGCCCTTGAGTGCAGTTGACCCCTAAGCCTCTGTGTCTTGAATTAATCTGCGTGGCAGAAGATCCCTCCCCATTCCTCTCCAGCCTTTAACCAGATAGCCTGCTCCTAGCGAGCGATCTGCAGCTGGGGACATTCAGTTCCCCGCAGCCGTGGGCTTGGCGCTCAGGCGGTCAGGGACGCGAGCTGCAGCCGCCGACGGGTCGCTGGCCAGTACCCTGGGGCCAGCTATCAACGCCCAGAACATCGGCGAGCTGTGGCAAGCAATAATACTGATAACCGAATCCAAGGCTCAAATACTGCTTGAATGTTCCAGGAGAAACAGGGTGCTGTTTTATAACTCCGCTGAAACAGATTGAAAATCTTCAGTATGTCACACCTCGACCAGACGGTGATAGTGTGACAATCAAAACCCGTCCTCAGACAGGGAAGTGTAGATCGGTGCCACCTGATAAATAAATGTGTTACTTCCAATTCTATTACAGAAGCAGTGAAAATGTGTCACGTTAGCTTAACATTGATTCATTGAATGCCTAAGAGGAACACTGGCAGATTGCTTTAATTAACAGATGTACGAGGGCTGCTGATGTTTTTCAAAGTGAAATTTCCTTGCCTCTTGCTGCAACATATCAGACTGTCATTCTTAGGTAACAGAATGACAAGATATCAGAACAACTGCTATAAAAGCTTTTCATTCTCAGTACTGTGTCTAAATATCTGTTAACAGTATGTCGTTTTTCACGACCATATTTTAGTCTTCAGTCTTAAGGAAAAAAAAAAGCAGCAACTTCCTATCGAGAAAAGTCAACAGTTGCATCTATTTAGTTTTCCCACAAGATGAAGTAGACTGATTATAATATTCTTTTGCTCAAACATTTATTTCATTTAAACAGCAAACTGATTACACTCATGCATTAGAAACCCTGCTGCTGGCCTGTTTCCTGATTTTCACTCACTTATTGTAAAAAACAAAAGGCATGCATGATATCATCCAATCTAACACAGGCATCCACCGTAAACCCAAATTGTAGGTGTCTAGTATGGGTTCTTTTAATGCTATATTATTATATATAATTCAAGTATTCACAAAAAATCTAGTTCACATAAGTGCTTACATTAAGCAGTTAGAAATTCTTCTGCAGGACCTAAAAGGTCACCTTGGTACTACTAGTGCTGAAGCACCTAATTCTTCAGTAGCTCATCTCTGTTCTGAAATTTGAGAGGCTGTTCCAATTCTGTTTGGAAGCATAAATTAACAAATACTGATGTTTTGTATATCTGTGTGTGTATATGTATCTGTAAGAAAGGGAGAAAGGAGGCTGTCTCTCCCCAGCTTACAGACCATTTCAAAAGATGAGGTAATAATACCTCCTTCAGGCCAGCTGTCATGAGATCATGAGATCATTGTCATCTTGAGGAAAAAACAAAAGAAGAGATAATTACAAGTTTTGTTGCATGTGACACACTTGTTGTTAAGGTTGAAAGAACCGGCCTTAGATATATGTAGACAGGGTGCTGTTCATGCAGAGCTGTGTCCCAGACAATGTCATACATGAGAAGAATGCCTTGGAGCAGACTGAGTGAGACTTCAAACGAAAATCCTATTTCATTCTGCATGTTGGAACTGTTTACAAGCTCAAGGCCTTGACAAAGATAGTTTCATGTTTCTCTTTCTCTGTCACCCATCTATCTATTTATCTAGAGAAGGCTTGAAGTCTGCAAACAAATATGATTGCTGATGGGGGCACAGCTTACGGGGGCAGTACACCCAGCAATCAATGAACAAGACGGAAATCTAGTCCACTAGTCACAATAATTTTGATATTGTTTGCTAAGTACTTCCTTTAAGTCAGCCAAATTCCAGAGGTGATATGTATGGCCATAGACATGTTCAGTTTCATTTCTCTTGTGTTGATGAAAAGCCATGGCTGAAAAGAATTTGTTATTTGGAAAATTCTCTGTTCACAGATGAAATGTTATGTTTTGGTAAACAGCCAAGAATACTAGCAAAGTTGTTTGTATTGTCCCATAGGCTTTGAGCCATTCCAGTTACACCACACGGGAAGGTGACCTTGAAATTAGAGGTAATTCTTGGCAGTTTTCCTGAACTCTATTACACTTTCATAAGGAAAATTACTGCAGCAAAAGAACAGGTATAGAAACATGTCTGAATGGAAACCAAGTGTTAAAGAATTCAATGTTACACCAATAAACACAGATGCTGGAAGATATGTACTTGACTTGCATTGTTATAACCTCTCCAATGACTGATGTATCATTGAATTATATGGAAATACGTATTCAACGGAAAAAATGCATAATAGCAACATAAAATGGATTTCTCTTTAGCTAATGAAAGACTTGTCATAACTAGTGTTTAAAAAAAAATCAAAGAAAATTTGTGGAAGCAACAGCAATTTCCAGGAAAATTAAAGTTGTGTGCATATAAACCTAAGTAATTCCTGAGAAAGCCAGACTCTTATATAAAAGAAATAGTTTTGTCAATAAGAAAATGGATCTGAAGACCATTTACCTGCTTTATTGACCGATGATGAAGTATAGATGAGAAAATAACACTGTAATAAATTGAAAGAGTTTCTGAGTACTGTCACATAACACATACACCAGATTTAATTTTCTTAAGGTGGCATGTTTTAAGTAATTTTTCTCAGGACACCAAAGTGAACACATTCTAAGATACTCTGGAAGAGGACATCCAAGAAGTATTTTAAAAGACAGAAAACTGAGGGTTCTTTTTACCTTTAATAGTTTCACAGGTAACCAGCAAGGAATTCTTACCATCAAATTATTTTTTATATTTTCTTTTCAAATCTTTCAAATTATGAAATCCAAGATTTTAGGCTATATATATATATATGTTAATCTGTTTTAACATATTTCGTGTGATAGAAAAAGCCACATTTTGGGTAAGCTGTCATACAACTTAAAATAAGGAGAAAAGCAAGAGATTTGGGTGCAAATTTTTTTTGCTAATGATAACATTTTAAGACAGAATTTTTATTTCAGGAAAGAATTCCAGAAAGAAACAGATAAGGAAAAGAAGGAAAAGAGGAAGAAGGAGAAAGTTCGAGGAAAGAAAATAAAGGAACAAGAGACTTAACTTCACCCCAAGAGTGCAGTGTAGATAACATTTGTCTCCACTTAGGATCCTAGAGGGTTTATGTCAGAACCCTAAAATCAATGGCGTGTGGTATGTCTGGATTCCTGATTTGTCCTCAGTATTACACACAGTTAAATATACCTTGACCTATTTCTTGGCCTCATTTATTTGAAAAATGGATAAGCTAACGAAAAAAAGAAAGATATTTCAGTGGTTTAATTTTATTAATTACTCCCCAATGCAAGATAAAAAATCATCTAATTGACAGTAAAAATAAAGAAAAATATATTGAGTTTCTGTTTATGAGCTAATCTTCTTACCTTGCACTTGATCACACTGTTTGACTCCTTCATTAAGTTCTACCAGAGACAACACCAAAGTGCCTCACAGAGTAAAACAGATCAATGGCATAAGGTCCCATACTGGGAGAGACCTGATCCCAAACACCTTCATTTGGTATCCTGCTGAAATCTTTGTGATTTCTCTTTATCTTTTCTTTTTTCTTCACTTAATTACTGCCTTGTTTCTGCATTATTTATTTTTCTAGCTTATGTGAATCTGTGAAATGGGGCATGTTTCATTGTTATAGCATTAAAAGAGAATGTTTTCTTGGAAAGAACTTTATAAAGACAGAAGTGTCACAACTGCATATTCTTGTTAGTAAAAGACAAAATTTCATTGTGTTATTTCAGTAATAACTGGTTTGGATCTCATAGGTATCACATTTGGATTCATATAATTTGTTTTGCTGGATGACATCATGATTTATTTTAATGAGGAATCATCCTGGCAGGTCCCATCTACTCATATTTACATACATTACATCATGCCCTAATTTAAATAATTTCACCTACTCCCCTTGCTTGGATAGGAATTTGAAGCCTTCCAGCTTGATTTTAAGGACTTTCTATAATTGTATTCCTACCTATTTTTGGAACCCTGTTTTCGATTTTCCTATTCACTTGAGTTTATCTGGTCACAGACTTCCCCCTAAAGTCTTTTGGGAGCTTTTCCTGTACCACTTTCTTTTTTTAGTGCTTAAAAGCATATATGCAGAAGAACTTTGGCATAAGAGCACTGTGCCTTGCTGCCCACCTGTTGTGGAATCCTGAGTGCCAAGGAAGCAGAAAAAGCAAAATGGAGTTCATACCATTCACTGTGTACATACTGCGTATGAAATTCTTGGGAGAAAATTGTGTCTTAAAATTTCCACCTTATAGATTTATCTCTGAATCCTTAAAAGAGTTAGGGATTTGCACCTTTTCTTTCAAGGCCTATTCAAATATCTTCAAAGAATACTTCTGTTAATGCTGCTCAATATTGAGTAAACTATTACTGATGTGGGATCTCATTCCCAGATATTCTCCAGTTGAACAACACTGTCATCACAGGCCAGTGAATACATGTGATTTTAAAGAGTTTCTCTGAAGAACATGGATAGTATAATTTTGCCTTTGTAGAGAGAACACTGCAGGAGGCCATGGGGAAATTTCAGTACGTGTTCTGTCAGCACAGTTACACTACAATGAAGCACAGGAGTTAAATATAAAATATCTTTAAGGTATTTTATAAATAAGAGGAAATAAGCCATGCATCATCCTATGATTAAAGGGATACAGGCATTGCTTATGTCCAATGTTATGTTCCTCATGTTCCCAGATACACATCAGTAAATCTTCGAGGACATATGATAAAATTTCAGTTCATTACTACTTCTGTTATTTTCAGTTCATCAAATTATTGCATTAATATGTAGTAAAGGAATGTCTTAAGAAAATAAAGTGGAAAAAATATATAGATCTGAAAGAGTTTATTATTCCTTCAAAGTAAAGATGAAAAGGACTCTCCAAGTTTCTTAAAGGCACATAGAGAGTAAATCCAATGTGTAATTTTGCTGAAATCAGCAACAGTTGTCATAATGTATGTAGACGATGCACACATCCTAGCTCGCCATTGTAATATATGAACACCTGTCAGAGACTGAAATGGTTAACGGCTTAAACATTTTAAGATCATCAAAAGATTTTGTCTACAGTAGCAAACTGCAAAGAAACAGCTGCTCATCTACTGAAGTCCACCCCTCTCTGCGTATGCCTCCTGATTTGGACTGCAAAAGGACCCTGAGATAAGATAGAGTGGTTCTCTCGTCCAGCTATCCCATGTTAAAGAGAGGAATGTATCTACAAGTGTAAGAGATTGAACTGCTAACCTTTGACCACTGAAGTAACCCCCAGGTGCTGTAGGAGACTGGTGCTAATAGTTCAAGCACTTGGTTGGGCACTTTGCACACAGTGCCCTCCCAGGTGCAGAAGGGTGTGCCTGTCTGAAGTGACAAACTGGTAGTCCAGATAAGGGAAAAGGCTGATAAAAGGCGTGATAAGACATCATCTAGGTGAGGACATTTCCACCTAGACTCTGTGCAACATTAACCTGATGAAAGAGGAGTTTTGTGGACTCTTCCCCCAATCCCATCGCACCTCACTTGATGGTGGGGGTAGTCTGATACAGTCTGCAACCACCAAGAAGACCAGAAGAGGCTCACTGGGATGCCGTCAGAATCTATGGAGAGGTGATATCTTTTTTCTACTTAATCCGTTTCTCTGCCACTCTATTTCTTTCCTCTCCCCTCCTGCCCTTTTCCCTCCATCTCTCTCTCTCTCTACTCCTCCTTTACTGTTAAATAAAATCTGTTCAATTGACTTAGCATATGGTCTCATTTGCACCTTAAATTAGGCACAGGAATCTCTGAAATTTTAATAATTGGATCCTAACCACATCATTCTTATTTCATATCTCCTTCTCTCTGCTGACAAAGATAATCTTAGGAGGGTTCTTTGTGCTATTTTGCAATAGAGCATGGGTGCACACAATTTACTTCACTTGTTAAAATATATGCAAGAGAGTAATGAAAGCATCTAAACCAAATGAGAATATCCATAGTATCAGGTCATATGATTAGTTAAAAAAATGTTTTTATAAAAGGATAAAACTGTAAAGTTTAGTATTTGGGGATTTTCACTGTGTCTTTAAAATATTGAGTATTCCCATATAAATTGATAATGCCTTAACCTCTTCCCCATCTTTCCTTTTCCCTCACTCTTGTTATTAAATACATTGAAGAAACACAATGGATATTTTCATCAAAAAATCAGCTCTTCTCTGAAGAGATGAAAACAACCCTACCATCTAGTAAAAATGTTTTGTTTATTTGTACTCTTATTTTTAATCATTAATAGTTTTAAATTACATGAAGATATACAATTATGAATAACAACAGACATAATGACATCCCTGGGCCTTTACAGAAAGTCTCCAAAGTTGTCCTCCTTCTGTAAACAACAAAAGATAGAAACAATTAGAGGAAATGATCCATTATTCCATAAAGTTCACAGGGACAAAAATTTCAGCCCTTTCTGCATCCCTAAAATAAACAAGTAAAAGTGAATTGAACACAGGGGAGGAACTTCATTACATTTCCTAATAACAGCATATTTGAGAGCCCATTAAGAGCAATACCCAAATAGTCTCCCCTTTCAAGATGTCATTTCAGAGAAAAGAGAGAGGAATGAAAAAGGGATAAAGCTTTTGGAAAGATGTAACTTTCCTTTTTTATTGTTATGACTCATTTTTATTAATGTGTATTAATACTGTCCAAGAAGACATTATCCATCAGTTCTTTTACTTAAAGAACCATTACCACTCCTAAATACATTTATATGCCCATAATATAATGGGCTTTGATTCTACACATACATACACCAGAACTTATTTTTGATTGAATGGAAAACTTTCTGCTTTCTAAACATAGGGGCAGACATGGATTCTGCTCAGAAATCCAGGTTTAGATGTACAGAGGGCATGAAGTAGGATGCAAGCTGAGGCAAGCATCTCTGTACTCTGTACTGAGCCTCTTTGTCACCTGCTACTAACTCTGTAGGAGCCTACATTTGGGTGTCTTATTGTTATCATACTCAACAGTTCTGTGATTATCTCATATGTAAGTCTCACCTAAAAGCAGAAATTGTGATTCTGCCAAATATCTTTCACAAGAGTTAGTCACAAAGAGACCTTGTCTGTGATCAGATGCTGAGGAAAAATTCAGTGTTATACTTTCTTTCCTTCCGCAGGCAGCAGTGGAAGGAGCCACCAACTCTCTTACATGTATCTCAGTAGTTCAGTATTTTGGTTCTCTAACACAGATCTTGTGACTACTCGTTTAGGCTCAGTGAGCATTAGATTGGTCTGGTAGATGATCTAGTTCCCTCCAATTAAAGTTATATCAATGCACCTAAATATTTATTGGGTATGAGCAAGCCTTTCTACCCTACACCCATTTGGAATGAGACACATCTGTGTTCCAGTTTGTGGGGATGGTTTATACATTAAACTGCCTTCCCCTGCCACTCCCACAGACAGTTTTTCTGTCTACCTCCCCCACCATGTTGCATTATGTTTGTGAATGGTAAAAATTTTGACATCTACATTTGTGTACCACAGATACTTTTAAAATATCAAGAATTGCTTGTAAAACTTCTTAATACTGCACTGTTGATGTTGACTAGATGTTTCTAAAATTCACTGCATAGAAGGGTACTACAAGAATAAAATACATTCATTATTTTTGGGGTTGTTGTGTTCTGCATTTCAGGGAAGATAAGCTGTATCAACCCTGACTTCCCCTTATCATTTGCTCTTACCTTATTTATTCTAAAAACTGACTGATTGCATTTTATGATATTTTCAAATTAACAGTAAGTTTAAGCAAACCACATTTAAATTCTCAACACTGATTGTTTTCATATAATGGAAGAAAGCTTAATACAATTCCTCTGGGTGATATAA
>JAVTVJ010000936.1:60165-89682 GCA_034509425.1 Eopsaltria australis
CCCCTTAATTTTCTTCCTCTTAGGTAGATTTCATCATAATGTTTGGGACTATGGACATGCCTTCACTGTCCATAGGAAAGGATTTGGTATTATAGGACTCAGTCTTTACCTCAGGTGTTTTACTTTTTTTAAATGGGAACTATTGACCATGAAACCTCTGACATGTGAGCACTATGCAATGAATAGTAACTTACAGTGCCTGGCCTTGTAGGTCTATTCATTCTCTTGTCTTTTGCCAGTGATATTAAATGCTTTCTGCAGTATATCACATTTATTATTTACTATTTTCTCTTACCTATTACTTCTATAATTTTGTCTCTATTACAGAACAAGCAATCAATTTTTCTGTTAACATCAAGTCTTTGTATACCTGCTCTGCTTTCTATTTGTATAATCATTATGCTCTCTTACAAGCCTTTTCTCATCCAACCTTTCCTTTTCTATCTCTTTTTTTCTAATATTGTCTGTTAAATTACAATAATGGACTTTCAGGAAATCCTTGAGATGGAGTTATTACAAAAGAGCAGTAACATTTTTGATTTTCTCTGCTGCTTTTTAATGTTTGTGAGATTGGGATAAGGAAAATGCTTGAAACTTTAAAGGTGTTAATGATGGTTTTCAGCACAACCAAACAGCATGACTAGAATTAAGTGGCAGCTGACACTAGAGATAATAATTTCGGCAAAGAAAGTCAAACTGCAGCATGCCTATAAACTGAACGACCTGTCGCTGCTACTGGTGGTGTTCCCAAGGAAGAAAGGTAAGGTACAGCAGGGTGAATTCTAATAGGAGTAGGAGTTCTATCAAAGTGATTTCTGTGTTAAGCTTCTCTTCTGCCCTCCTGATTTGGAGCTGTTCTGTTTGACAGACTGCAAGCAGACGCACTTGATACAATTTCTCACTGCTGGGGGTTGTGTCAGACTGGTCCCTTACCCTTTACCGGTTCCTTGGTAAATTGCCTTCACCAGGATCCTTACCAGCAAGGCTGTCTGCAGCCATTTGCAGGAGAAATTTGGGGCTGGCTGGAGTGTTTACAGCTCATTTGAAGACAGATGTAAGCTCATGCTGATCATAAATCAAGCTCACCTTCCAAACCAGGGCAAATCAGTAGCCACAGTCAGCATCATGCCAAAGCCAAGGTAATATGCTCAGCTTGGAGTGCTTTATATTGTGCCAGCCTGCTGATCTGGGGGATGGAGCACAAGCACAACCAGTTTGACTTCTTGCACAGACCGTTTAGAGGCACATACTTGAGATCAGGTACTACTTTAAAATCATCTAAAACAGAAAAGGGATCAGAACAGAAGTGAAAATTTTTCTTGGTACACCTCCAAGTTTAGAACTGTTTCTGTTGCAAACTAAACTGTTGTGCAACTAGAACCCATCACATTTCCTGCAGCTGTGTGGGCGTTAAGAGTCAAAGAAAAAGCTCTGACAGGGCCTCATGATGTTATTGCCAGCTTTTGAGGAAAGCTAATAAAAACAACAGCTGGGGCTGGCAAACAAAGAAAATCTAAAATCTACTATGGAATAACATTGGAAAAAAGGAAAAAAGTTTCGGGGTTTTTTTTTTTTTCCAATTTCTTTTCTTTTTTTTCCAAAGACTCTTTGCAGCCTGCTTTTGTAGAGAAAATCCTCAGCATTACTGCATTTAGGGTGGCAGCTATTAGTAGACGATGGGTCCCAGTCTGTACCAGTTAGTTCTTTACTACATTGTTGCAGTTGGTGTCAGTGAACTTCAAGCAGCCTTCAGCTTAGCCAAGCACACCATATTCTACCTTGAATAATGATACACTAGAAATGTATAGAAATAAATTGTAAGAGTGCACATCCCTGTTGAAAACTCATACACTTGGCTATCTGAACAGCTCATAATTTTTATGTAAGAAACTTATCTGTACAAGAACTCTATGGAAACAAGATGAAAAAAAACCACTGTCTCTCATTGTGCTCACAGCCCGATTCTTCAGACAAGTGTGCATTGCTTGCTTCAGAAAAAATGTGCATCAGTTGGCAGAGAATATCTTTTAAAAACTCACACAGAAGAGCAGAGAATAAATAATAAATGATAATAGCATATAACGCAAAGATCTTAAGATCTCAAAACGCTTTATGTAGCTATCTTCATGACAAAGAGACATGGGGACAAAGAGAGGCGGAGCAATTTACTCTGTATCACACAGCAGATCATTAGCAAGACCAGGAATAGCAGCAAGTATCTTGAGACCAAATCCACTGCCCTATCTTCGGGACCCATTGTGCCTTCCATTATTGGCAGATAATGAATGTGAGGGAGATAAAGCACTGACAGTCCTAAGCTACAGTTAGTCAGATATAGCCCAGTTGTTTTGCATCTGAGATCTAGAGAAAAACATGTTTAATAAATTCCAAGATTTTCTATTTGATCCTTCATTTGTTTAGTTTGACAAAAAATTTGCCAAGATAAAACTTGTACTCAGAGCTTGTAGTTATTAAGTTTTCAAATTTCTTTCAAAAAACATTATCTCTTTAAAACTTTGAACATGTCAAAGCAGTTGGCCAATTTGTGCCAATAAATATATGTAAACAGATATGACTAAATGACAAATATGACTTCATGTGATCAGGATATAACAGGCAAGCATTATTGGATTTAAGAGTTGTTGCTGTTCCCATAACTCTGTGAGTTTTTTACTATTTTAGGAAATATCTATTTTTAAAAAAATACATTTTTCTCAAGGAGGCTACATTACAGAGGACAGCTACATTTGTTTTAAATGGCACAACTAACCCAATGACTCCAAAGAACATTATAGTGGTAGATGTTGCATAAATGAATAAAAAAAATTACATAGGACAGTGGAAAAATTCTGGAGATCTTTAGTAGAGTTCACCTAAGACTTACGTAGAAGTGCTAATATAGCCACTGTCCCCACACAGTCTTATTAAAACCACCCTAGAGATATAAAGAAGCAGACTGTGACCATGAGTAGATAACTAGCTGTAATAGTAATGGGAAATGTCACTAAATGTCATTAGAGCCTGACATAATTTAAATGATGGCAGTATGTTTAGTATAATGGAAGGATATAATGAGAATATGGCATTTCCTTTAAGGACAGTAGCAGATTCAGACCAGTAAATTAATTCAGTAGTAATGGCCAGCTGAGTAGGAAAGTAACTGGTTGTACTGCCAAAACCCCTTTAGATTCATAGCAAACCTACAAACATAAAACCTTTAAAGGAAAAGAAAAGCAATCACCTTTATGAGGTGCAACAAGAGGTTGAAGCACGGATTGTGAGAAAAGCATTCTAATAAAGCCTGTTTCTTTCAGTTTCACAAGTACATAACTAAGGTTGCTAGCAATTACAGTGAATTTTAACTTCTTCAGAAGAGCCACAGAAACCCTAGTAACTATATAAATCCCACAGAAGTCTTCTATTTCAAGTGGAAAACCATGGAATACATTTTATTCCAGAAATTCATTTATCCTGCTGAGTTCACTGTCTAAATAGGGAAATCAAGACTACCAAGCAAGGTCTAAAGACTAGCTGTATCCCACCTTTAAAGTAGAAGCCTTATGTTTGAAGTGAAAGAAGTGAAAGATGCCCTTACCATTAGGAAATTTACAGTTTGATGTGGATTTATTTTTTACTTGACTGAGTGGTTTGTTTTGTACGTTTAAAAGCTGTGAAAAAGGGGGAGTGTTTCTGAACAAAGAGAAGTGACAGAAACAATTACAGTAAAAAATAAGGAGAATGAAAATGTAAAGAATAATTTAGCAATGGGGAGGCTTTTTAACAGTTATGCTATTTGCTCGTAATAATCAAATTATAAATAAATAGATTTGCAAATGTCCTTAGAATAGCACGGTATTTATCAGGGATAATAACCAAAAGAAATCACTACTATTCACCATTCCCTATCTTAAATTTACTTTTCAATAATCATGCTGATATTCAAAACAATAGAGACTGTTTTCCCAAACTGCACTTATGAGATAGTGGGCCAAATGTTTTCTTAGAGCAACTCTACTGAAATCAGTGACTCAACACCAGGAACGACTCTATATGCTCAGCCTTTGTAGGGACAGAGAAAGATCTCTGTGGGCTAATGCACCACAGAGCAGGACTAAAGCCATTTAATCTATGCTTTTGGGAAGACAGCAATTGAAAATTGTGGGGAGATTGGAAACTTGTCAGGTTTCTGATGTGCATTAGCTATGTTAGCTGTTAGTGTTGAAAATCTTGATTTCCATGCTAAAAAGCTGAAGTTAGATGATAAAATTTTAAAAATTAAGAAAAATAGAAATTAGTTTTTTAAATTCCTCATCTATTTGCATATTCTAGGCTGTGTGGCTACTGGGCAGAATAGAGCATATTCCTGCCCTTCACCCAGGTCTGTAGAACTTCCAATGATTTTAATAAGATTGGGAACAAGCACTATGTCAGCAGCTGAGACCATTTCTAAGAGAAAATCTGTGATTTCCCTTCAGTCCTTGAAAAATGTTTGGTGACTGGGATTGTGAAGCTTTGGTGCTTTTGTACTCCATCTCCTTACTCTGTAAAATAAATGATAGCTAATAACTTATTCCATTAAAATATTTATATAACAGGAAGGAAAACCTAATGTCTTTTGGTATTCTCCCAGCTTAGAATAAACCCCAGCTTCTTTTAAATTGCAAAGAAAGAATGTTGGGGATAGATGGCTGATATCCTGGAGAAGACAGAGTTCTGCTGTAATGCTTTTCAGAGGATGATGAGATGGCAAGCAACACCCAAAATTCTAAACAGTAGATATTTAGTTGTAAATGCCTGCCTCTGGAGATTCAGGGATCATCTCTATTGTTTTCTAAGCAGGAGACACTGAAGAATTATCCCACTTCCAAAACATACATTTATCCAGGGCTGAGTGAAAGCAGAAGCTAGCACCTAAACTGGGTGACCTTGGACCTATGGTAACCAGAATATGAACATGAAAACTGCAACATCTTTTTTTAACCATGATTTTGTCACTTGCCTAGATTGCTACACATGCAGACAAGTTCTATCCTTGGTCAGACCCCACTTTGAGAGTCTTTAATTGCAATGATACTGGAGAAAAACAGCGGATTTAATCCAATAGCTCTTTTTCATGGTTTCTGCTGTCTTTGCTGAAGGTGTTGTGGTAAATATATCTTTTTAGGGGTGGGATTGAAAAAGAATGATTTCACTGAACAAAAGGAAAGAAAGTAAGAATTCAGCTTCATGCAAAGAATCACACAGCAACTTTGCTGTAGTACACAAGGGAAGCTCATTCAATGAGACTTTCTTTGGAGGTCATTGTATATAACTGTTTGTACATTCCTGGTTATCACAGCTTTGAAAGTAACCCCCTGAAATCTAATAATTCAGAGCTTTCTTCATCCACTGGACACAACAGTTACTGCCATCCTGAGATAAAGGATAAAAGAGACATCTAGATTTGTTATGATCAACTTAGGTACCTTAGGACGTGAAATATTAGAATTAAGCGTTTGGGTTTGGGTGGGATATATAAAAACCTGGCAGAAGAAAAAGCGATCCTTAAGCAGAAAGCCTCAGTTCCCCCAGTTGAGGGGATGGTATGGTGTCACTCCACAGGGTCATCCAACCCGTAAAGTTAGGCTTGGGTTTTATTTGACTAAACATGGAGTTTATAAACAGTAGTTACCCATAGACATCAAAACTTTCTGATACTGAAGATGAGCAGTGTCAGCTCAGGTGCATCTCTGGATATTGACACTTACCAGGCTAAAGACTGAAGCTCCAGATGAGAGATGGACTGCTATCATCACAGATTAGGGTCTCTATGGGTACATTAAAACAAATTAATGAGAAGCTTTAGAACAGACAAGACGATATCTAATACTTTTGGATACCTGCAGCATTAGATGATGAAGCAATCCAGTCCTTGTCGAGAGCCTAGCAGAGTTTAAAGTGATAGGGTCCCAGTGTAGGTGGGGTTAGTCAGAGTAATCTGTGTAGAAACATTCAGCATTACAAGTATCATCAAGCTGGCTTATGAATCATTATAAAGATTGCAAATGTCAACTTTCTAGAGAATAGATTATTTTCAGGAGCTCTAAAATAGATATTTAGGACATACTTAATATAGTGTTGTAGATTGAAAGACAAAGACAAAAAAAACCATCTTTTTGTCACCTAGGACATCTATGTTTGCTTAAAAAAGTAATCTTTGTTATTGCTATTAGTGTTTTTTCTCTCTTAAACTGAGACAACTAGGTCTAATTATTCATCTACCTCTAAAAATATGGGTTTCAGACTAGTTTTACTTAACAACTAATATGTTAAGTGTTAAAGAAAAAAGCTTTGTAAATGACTGTCACTTTTCTATTATAGAGTCACTGACCCATGTCTCATTATAGAGCACATTTGTCACAGTGGTTTGAAAGGTCAAGAAAAATTTTTTGCTTTACAAAAACAAGTCACTAGGCAAGACTAAGTTTAGATACACAGAAAACAAAACCAGCTGCTAACATTTCCTTCCAAAAAGGGAAGTCTTTTCATCATTATGTCTACTCTTATGTTTGTCTTAGGTACACCAGTTGACTAAAAAAGGTCAACATTTATCCAGCCTTACTACAGAGTGGTATTGGAAATGACAGCACTTTCCTGCATTTAGGAATAGAAATATCCAGGCATAAGTAAAGATGCCATTATTTTGCATAAATGTTGAAATTTTTAACAGAAACCACTCCTTAGACTCATAAGAATGCATATACATTTACACATAACAATTCTTTTCATAGCACAGTACTTTCCTAGCTTAATTTGCTCTTCATCTATGAGTTTACCTATAATCGTGTTCCTCCTAAAATTATACCATAAATAGATTTAAAAGCACTGTGGTCTAGAAGAGGTTTCCTTAAAACATCACCATTTAGTATTATTGGTGTTTTTTTCCAAAAGTGTGATTATTTACTTTTACATGAATCACTGCAATGTCTATGTTTTCTGCTGCATTTTTGTTATAACCATATACAAATTAGACTATATTTAAAAATGGTTATTTGATATGCAGGAGGTCTTTGTATTTTATCTTTCATGACAGAGATCTTTCAGCAGAAAATTGTTTCCTTCCCATCTGATAGAACTGAAGACCAATGGCAAAAGTTTCCCCCTGTAGGACTTTGAGAGGAGGCAGTATCTTAACTGATATTTGCATACTACATGGCTGTGAGAAATGCACATCTATTGCCATCAGTTTTCAAACCAGCAGATTACTCACATATTTAATGAGTAAATAGTCACAGATAATTCTATAAAAATTCCCACCTGCCTAGAAACAACTGTGTACTTAAGAGCTTTACTGATGGTAATGAGGAATCAAGTTGTATCACATCATCTCCCATCTATCTTAAGAGAGGAAATATGGACATTTCTTTTCCTGTACCACTACATTTTCCTTATTTCTTTTTAACAGTTCACCCAGGGATCTCATTATTCAGAAAAATCTCCACTCGTTCCTATTTCAGCGTTTTCTGAAATGTGATTATTTTAATCCTGTATTTTTCAATAGCATACGGAGAAAAGAAAATCTCAGAAGGGGCTAAGTATTTAGTTTTCTGCACCTTATTTTCTCCAAGAACTATTTTATGGCATTCTTAGCCACAAGCCCTATCAAGGAACAATAAGTCACAGAAACGTGGCATAGTCAGTGAAATTTTATGAGCATGTTCAATATTTTGAGTGACAGGAGCCACAGTCTTGAAGTTTTGTTTCCTTAGTGTTTGGGTTATTTTTTTGTACAGGGAATAATAAAAGTGGCATGAATAGACTTCAGTGCTGTTTCAAGTGATATACATGCTGAAGTGTTCCACTGAATTGGCAATGACTTAATTTGGATTATTTTAAAATGTTTGTAGGTTAAAAACAAAGAAAGAATCCTGGTTTTTTGTATGGTGAAGTACCAAATTTCAATACTGCAATTTACACTCCACAGGAGTAGAACATTTTGAGAGTCTTACAATAATTTTGACCCTTCTCTTTTGTGAAGCTTGTTGTTTCTCCCTAGTTCTTTCTTCTCTAGTATAATTTGCAGGCTAGTTTGAGACCTTGGTATCAGTAGGGTCAGCTTCACTTTACAGTAACATCTGGAAGATCAAGACAAAACCCAATACAGACTTTTCTGCTTCCTCCACGTGAATGAATCAAAACAACTGTGATATGAAAAATGTTGTGCTGTTTTTTGCTTTTTCTCCTCTACAGCTGCATGTACTTACAGCAACTTGTTAGTGGACCTTAGGGGCCTGAATACTGCGTATCAGATCTGCTTCATGCCAATTATTATGTTGAGTGATGAAACTGCCTTGTATCATTTCATTTGTGGATATGAACAGCAGGTGAATGTTATAGTTTCTGCTTTCCAATTATAAATCATGCAGACTGAAATCTCAGTTCTCTGAGTAAGGGCTGTAAAAGCAGTGGAGTGTAAGGAGACTACGGTTTCTTGTGAAAAGGAATCTGAAATTAGAGTTTATTGATACGGGGTTTTTTCCCCCACCTCCCTGTCATACTTAGCTTCTAAGATCAGAATTGAAAAATTATTAGATAAAGAAACTGAATGGAAAGCAAACAAAACATCTAACTACAAAGACTGTATGTAGGACTATAAACCATAGATAGGTCCAGCAGTGATACATTCAAGTCATTGAGTAATATGAGGCTCCCTTTGGCAATAACTGGTTTTCTGTAGGTGGGCTTTCAAGAAAAAAATGTGAAAGGATATGGTAATGGTAGCTGGGCTCTCCTTCCAATCCAATTTCTGCCATAGACTTAGCATGCTTGTAAATTTGAGATCTTCCTTGAAGTGTAGCTGTGAAGACCTGTGTGACCCTTGAGTCTGGAGTCTAGACTAATGTGGATGCACAAAGGCTAAGATTCTTTACTGACAAAATAGAAGGTGTTTGGTGGTAACAGTGCATAACTAACAACATCAAAAGGACTGAATTCAAATACTGAAGGGAAATATTCAGAATTAGAATAATTTTTTTCTGAAATAGGTATTCTGCTGGACATATTTGTAGTCTAGTTTTGGGCTCCCCAAAGCAAGGCAGACTGTACTTATTGAAATGAGTGCCCCACATACCACCAAGGTGGTCAGGGCATGGAATGCACAGCACTGAAGTCCACTTATTTAGGTAAATCTGAAGAATAAAAGACTAAAGATGGACATTTTGTTCTCTGCAGTCACTTAAAGGAAGGCTATAGAGGAGATGAGGTGCCTTGCACATGCACAGAGAAAGCACAAAAAACCCATGGTCACCATTTGCAAAAAAGGAAATTTTGTAAATATTAAGGAAAAAAGACTACCATCAAGGGCCCAAACACAGGAACAGTTTTTTATGAATGTGGGATGTGGGAGGTTAGATTTGTCCTTGCCTCCTGCCCAGGCCTCTGGCAGTAGATAGTAACCCTGTTGAGGTAACCAGCACCCCAAAACTCACTCTTATGTATAAGTTCTTTTAATGATGACTGATTCTGTCTATCATAGAATGAATCATTTATTAGTAGATGGGGAAACCAACAGATATAAGACTTAAAGTAAACCACAGGAATAAAACAAAAAGAAAGACTACTAGTAAATAACATACAGTGTACGATAATGGTACCTTTTTCACTTACAGCTAGCAAAGAAATAGTATAAGCTTAGGATTCAATGTATCTTACCATCCAATTGCTGAAGGTGGGGCACACATCGAGATCCTTTCCCCCAACCCCTAGAGAAGTAACCACAAAGCCTGCGTCCAGACTTCGGGGAGAAGGTTCGAACACTTTCAGGGTGTAAGGGACTTCTGCCTCAGTGATAACTTGTGTATCTTTTATAGTGTAAAACCATAGTTCTCAGTCAATTATTTTTCCTCTATCTCTCCTTCCATCAGCTCTGCAGACTAAGATGTTAATTCTTAGCTGAGGCTTGAGCCCTCTGATGCCAGACATGACCCCTGCTGGGCCTTCCTGCCCTTGGGTAATCTCTTTTTCACCCGTTATCTGTGACACACAGGAGGAGGAGGTGAGGGGGAGGGGGTAGCTGTCCTGCACAGAGATTCTGCATTGTTAGACATACTCAAATGACTGGGCAAAATCTGGTTATGTGATCTGTGTTGTCCTTCCTTTGTATTTGGGGGCAGAGGGAAGGAGAGCTGGATTTGAGACCTCCAGAAGTGTCTTTTAACCTAAATCACTCTGTTAGTCTATAATGCTCACTCTGTTAGTTTATGGTTCTATTTTTCAAGTTCATAATTTGTGTTTCCCCCATTTTTTAAATTTGGGAGAGGAACTGGGAATGGGTAACTTATTCTCATCATGAGCACATATGGTAATTTCTCCTAATGATATAGTATCTTATTCCTCTTGTCTGTGCAGTTTTGTCTAGTCAGGGCTATGAAAATTGTCACTGAGTGGTTGTAAGTCACTTCATATTAGGTACCTTATGTGTATGCATCTCACAGGAAGCTATTTTTAGAAGTATTTTTAATCTTATTGACTGGGGATCAGCAAGGACCAATTTGAATTTTTCTCTGTTCCCACCAACAAGTATGAGAAAAGAAAGAACAATATTCAGCTCTTACCTAGTTTTTCAGTGAGTTATAACAATCTGAGATGTACATTCACTGACTGCAAAAGAGTCACATACTAATGAAGTCCCAAGACAGATCTACCACCTAAGGCATACAGTAGTAGAATACTGTGCTTCATTATGTCTCATACTTATCTGTGGTGCATTATGCAGGAGCATAAAGAGACATGCAGATTTTTGAGGCAAGTAGCATAAGACTGTCTTCCACTTTGACCAGCCTTTTGTTTACACAGTAATAAATGTGCGGAACAGTTCAAAGGTGAAAATTGACTGGGAAAAATCTCTGCAGAAGATTTGGTGCCATTAAAAACAAACAAACATGGGAAGTACTTAATAGAATTCTGAAATTTTTAAGTCTTATCTGCTCACAGAATTTTTAACCGACTTGCTTAAAGCAGTGAAATTACACATCACAAAATGTAGGATTTTTTTAAAAGAGGGAGTCAGTAATACTCTGTAAAGGTTCTATCAAAGTTTTGTAACTACATAATTGATACCATCTGGTGTTTCAGAAAAGACTGATCTGATTTGGGATAACTGTGGAAATCACAAGTCACTATCAAGAAAACATATTTCTAGGTTACCAAAACCATAAATATAAGATACTGAACTTTTCAGCTCCACTATGTGAAGTGTTGTACATGTAATTAAGTATTTGCTTGATTTAAAAGTTCTTTGTATGTTGGAATACCAAAAAATTACACTTCTAATTTAAGTATAATGACGCTCCTTTTTTGATCCTTTTTTTTTCATATTAATGTAGTTTAGCTCAGGTAATATCTTTGGTCTATCTGTTTTCCCTCTGTATAAGTCTGGGAACATCAATTGTTATACAGCAGGAAACTCCTATTTTTTTTTTAAGGAGATAAAATGTTTACAGTGATTCCACTGACTGAACTCTACATTATTTGTGCAAAGACTATCTGGTTTCTATGCAGCTATGATTCAGTGATTCTAGTTCCAGATGTAATAACTTTTGCTGCTCTGTTTTTTAAATTCATTATTCGATTTCATAACTTATGCAGGTTATTACCACAAATCTGTGAATAACTGCCCCGATGAAATGGCAGGAAGGAATCTCAGGTGAATTAGGAAATAGCCCTTCGTCATGTTCTGGTAAGCCATTGCCAACAGCCAGTTCTACCCTCACTCTCCACTGCAATCAGCGACTTTCGGTTCATCAGCACCCGAATGAGAGCGAGATGAATAAAGTTACATACAACATGGGGAAAAATTCAGGCCTTTTATAGTGTTACTGGATAATTGGCCTACATCACTGTAGTCAGAGCTTGGGAAACTGGGAGAGAAGTGAAGTTTTGCGTCCACTTCCAACATTGTGTGTATCATATATCTAGAGTTTGCAAAAATTATCAGATCACAAAGATCATATTTAGGAATCTCTTTGTATGGATCTACATGACTATGCACTGCAAAAAAGAAGCCCTCAGGATCACAGTCACTTTTAAGGAAGCCCCAAGTGCCTTGTACTTTAACACTGTCCTATTCTAACTAGATGAGCTTACCCACCACTAGACAGACTTAAGAGTCATCTGCTTTTGATAATGTCAGTTGGGATTTCCAGTCATTTTTTTCATCTCAATGAAAATGTAGGTTGCTCAGCTTAAAAAGTGTGAGGAGAATGGATCCTTTTCAGAGAAGCCTACAGGGCCCAGGGGATGAGGCTAGTGTGGTACAGGCTTGATTCAGACAAATCTGACAAGTCTAATTCCCTAGACATGTCAAAGAGCTGGAAAGCAGACAGCAGTGAACAGATCCAGGATTGTAACTGGGAATGGCAAAAGGCAAGCACCAGGTGTTTTCTAGATGTAGTGCTCACTCTTACTGTTCTTGTAATCAAATTTATGTCTGCTGGTTTTTGAAGAAAATACTGAGTGCTCTTATGCCACTAAAGATATTCAGAAGGTGGGAGGGAAATGTGTTGCCAAAATAAAGATGTAAAATGTGGGCACGTATGTAAAATTTTCCATTGAAAACATAATAGTAGAGTTGAGGGAAACTCTGCTTTCTAGTCATGCTGGTACAAAAATAAGTAAGATTTGATGCCACACTCATCAATGTTATTTTATTAAAGCCACTGGAAGGTGAGAATCAAATAGGGCATAAACAGACACTTTTATGACAATGAAGAAGTTGAGAGTAACAAAGAAAAATGAAAAGAACACTGGCTCTTTTTAATGTACATTTGCTGTTTGCTCTTCTTTTTCCATTTAATTTTGGTTTTGTGTTTTATTTTTAACTCATTGTATTTACTTATTTCTAAGTGGTTTCAAATATATTAATTTATATTAAAGCCTAACATTAGAATCAAGCTAATTTTTGATTTTGTATCTAGTCCTTTTTAGGAGGGGTGAAATGGGAGTAAGGATTAATTAAGTATATTGTCAAGATTCAAATGAGCTGTAATTAATTTCTGCTCATGAAAATTTTATTTTCTGTATAATAACCATGGGAAAAATTATTACTGTATTTGCTGAAACATTTGTAACAGTTTTGAGGAAAAAAAATCTCAGATTTCAGCTGAAGAGCCTATTCCTTGATACACAAAAGTACCTATGCTTGAGTGACCTAGCTAATGGTGAATACAAGGGAAAATTCTCAATGTCCCCAAACATAACTGCTAAACAAATAAGTGTCAACAAGCTTTTTATCACACCTCCCTTGAAAATAGAACAAATGGTTATGCAGCTGAATAAAGCTGCTTCACTGCTCCACTGCCCTTATCCAAGATACTGCCTCTATCCTTGAGTGGACACCAAAAATCTTTAAAAATTCTCAGGGACAAAAGAGAGCATTTTGATGGGTGAAATTCTTCATATTTTGTTGCACTTTTCTCCTGTGTATATTATGAAATATGTTGCAATATATAAAGATAACAAGTACCATGTCCTAACTAAGGACAACTACAAGAATTGTCAACATTTGGGCTGTTTTCTTTTCAATGACAAATACGATTTTTAACAGTAAGTTCCTTTGCAAGTTGAGGATGTCTAACTGACATTTGAGTAGCTGCTTCCATTGAATTACACTACCATTAATCATCTCCACTAATTCAATAAAAACACTGTCAATACGATAAAACATTTTTTCTATTGAATTAATGAGGGTGGTTGGTCACTAATAGGATATGATTACGTTAGGGAAATGTTTAAAGTAACATGATAGATTAACAAGGAAACATTTAATAAATATTTAATATAATTTTTAACTCATTCCAAACCCTATGAGCAAGGAAGGAAGGAAATTATGAAGATAGCCACTGCATAAACTTGCTGAATGTCATCACTTTACTATTTCCCTTGACAGTGTGTAAACTAAGACATATGACTAGCCCTGTCTTGATTTTCTGTTTTGTCATTTATAAAATGTGAGGAATTGCACACACCCTTTGTTCAGTGCTATAAGATTTCCCAATAGAAATACTGAACATGAGCCATAGATTATTCATATGTAGAGAAGTTTTATCTTTCTGTGGGAAAAGGTACTTTAGATCCACCTCAAATAATGACTGTTTCTGTAGCCTTAGGCAACTCACTTATGGCCTTTCAGAAGCTGCACTTAAATTTTCCATTGGTTTTAGTTAATGGACTATCCAAGTAGCAGTATCTCTGCAATTCAGGCTGTTAAACTTAAGCTGAGCCCTAAACTCAGTTTCTTCAGCTGTGAAACAGTTGCAACAATACTTGTCTCTGTCCACATTGACTTCAGAATCAGTGACCTAAAGGCCAGAAATTAATTTCACTATATGAGAATGAATTAAAAATAATAACCTCATTTGTTCATTGGAAGGCAAAATGGTATCTTCCCGAGGATGTCTGGACACTGCAAAGTAGCATAGCCACTGTAACATGAGATCATACAATATAGTTAATGGTCCATGGAAGAGCTTTACCTTTCCTTTTGTGCCTACATGTGTCCCCTGTATCAGCCAAGTCAATGAGGAGGCACTGAAGGGACAGCAATTCCAGCTCAGAACACGGAATGCATTTAACATTGGGCATGGACTGATACCAGCCATGAAGGAGCAAATAAGGTCTCTCCAGCAATACATCTTGAGAAAAACCCTCACCCATGCAAGTGGTTCTCCTTTCCTGAGTTTGATTTCAGTTTTGCTGTATGTGATAAATGTGATAATGTGATAACTCCTGGTTTAATGTGGTGTGAAGTTTATACTGGTGCTACATAGAATTGCCTTCTTATTGGAGAGAAATTAAAACATATAATTTTGCAATGTGTCACTCAATTGTTCTATCCATCTGTGGCTTCAGCCTGCCTATGGCAAACAAAGCACACCATGTTGTGATGACACACCACGTACCTATGAAACGTAGATATATGAAACAGGTACATTTTTTCAAATTAATATATCATGGTATGTTTGACATATAAATACTACAAAAAATTAATAACATATTTCACTGTTTTTCACTTATGGTCCTTCCTTAAAGTGTGGAAGTAGTGAAATGAACGTATCCCAATTTTGTATTTTTTAAGGATTTTGGGGAAGCAAGAGGTTTTTTGACTCATTTTTGTTTAAACAGGAAAATAATAAAAAGCAAATAATTACATTTTTACAATATTATTGTAAAAATACTATTCTCCAGTATTGGAGATTCATTTACTTTATTATTTTGAGCCCTGATAAACCTCATAAAGCAAAGTTATTGTAAGAAGCATCAAATCTGAACAGTGTTTTAGCCTAATAAGAAGTAGGATGTTAAAGAAGGAAGCAGCATTGTTTATAACGATGTGTAATAGAAAGTTACTCTTAAGCAGAAGACAATTCTACTGTTTTTGAAGCTTAGTGTAATTCAAAATGCAAAAGATGCAAAGCAGTTAAGAAAATGCTATTGAATTGTGTTGCTTCTATCATAGTAATATCCAGTAAAATGTTAATTGTTCTACAAGGTTAATATTGATGATTTATGGCTGTTTTAGAAGACTGCCTTTCTGCTTTCACAAACACTGTGACTTTTGATGGAAAGTGATATCCAGAGTCTTCATTTGCTAAATAAATAGAAAGAGACAGGGCATTAAAAAGTGTGAAATTGTAATATGATGCTTTTGTAGTAATCTTAATTCTATTTTAAAATCAATGTTTTGATATGGCCAAGCAGTGTTATATAAGATAAATATTTGTAAAAGTCCTCCTATAAAAAACTTTTAAAAATAACTGGAAAATAATTATAATATTTCTCAACAATTGAATCCACCTTTGTTTTGTTTTGTTTTGTTTCTTAACATATAGGCATATTTTAAAAAAAAATTTAACAGTCAAGCATTTAAAAACCCCTGATAGACCATATTATGTGCACAAGTTCTCTTATGCTTTATTCTCATTAGTAATATCACTATGGAAAAATACCTATTAAAGTTAGTGTTAAATATTTGTTTTTTTATACTCACAATTATTTGTGTTTTTATTAAACAAATCACAAGTGAAGGGCAATATTAAAGCTATACATTTATCTGTAATTATTACTTTGCCATGAAAATATTCATGCTAAAGAACTGATGTGTGTGCATTACTATCAAGCTATAAGCTTCATTCCACTGCTTTGCAAAATCAAAATCTTAGCAAAATGCTTCCTTTCACAGCATGAATGAAGATCTACAAGCTTTTAAAGAACTCTTAATAATTAGCTGTTTTCAACATTTATCAAGGCCCTAGCAACTACTACTTCTCTTCTGCTGCTTGTTCACTACTCTAGTACTTTTATCTCAGTAGAACTTGCCAATTAAATCTGGACAATTAAATTTTTTTTCAAAAAAGGAGTACCTTCTTTCTAAAATTTAAATAACCTGGAGACCTCAGTTAGAGAAAGAGATCAGTACTTAAACATGTATGTTCCCCTCTTTAGTGCCACTTTGAGAGCTTTAAAAACTCTTGATAACACTTAAAGGCAGAATGATCTTGAATGTTTTACAACACAACTGATATTTAATTAGCCTCAAATCTGTGCTAGAAAGACATGTTTGTATACCCAGAGCACTACTCTGTCCAAGAGTGAGCATATTAGGGTTTATATTGCCATTTCATTTCTCAGTGGTACATCTTGTGGAATGCTGTGTTTGGGGCAGGGAGAAAGCAATCAACTGGAAAGGACTCTGGTGAGAGCACAGTACGAAAATATAATTCAAGGACGGCAACTAAAAATGTTAAGATGACACTAGGCTATTGCTGCTCTTTGAAATACTATTGCTGAGATTTTAACATTCAAATTGTATGCCCATGTGAACATCTGTGTCCAGCTATTCTCAGACAGTTGATGACTTATGTAGATGTCTACTTTCATGCCACAGAGATGCAAGTACCAGACAAGTGGGAATCTGTATTACCTGTCTGCCCTAAAATGTCACACAGTAGTATGTTGATAGGTACAAAGTTATAGTAGATAAAACTTCCACTTCCAAAATACTAAAGGTTTTCAGTATTTAAAAATACCTCAAAGACAGAGACAGTGGAATACCTTCTTTGCAATCCAGTTTCTCGGCTAAGAATCAGGAATCTGAGCTATCTTTGTTGTTTGATATGTACTGGGAGAATAATCTAGTTGGTTATATCCCTCTGACTTTTATCACTGAAATCATAATTTAAAGCAGTTACATAGTTCTCAGAAGGAGTTGGGTGTCCCCTCACCCCTTAGGATAGATTCCACTAACTGTGCAAACAACTGGCTCATACTGTGTGAATCTGATGCAGTAAACTGGGGTTCAATCCTAGTAGGATTGCTTTATTTTTTCTGGCCCTTAAAGCCATCATATGTGGTAGCAATATGCAAGGAAGGATCCAGGAAGAAGAAGGAGGAAATATTTGAGATGTGTAATTTCATTCTATAGTGGCATTAGTGTAATTAAAATAATAAACACTTCATTTCTATAAAGAAGTGCAAAGTGGCTGTGGGCAATAATTGAATGTTACTCCAAAATTAAAACAAATCTGGATTATCCTCATGAATAATTCTATCCTCCAACAAACTGAATTGGGCATTTCTGCATAGCAGACTATCAGATTTCTGAGTGTGTGGCAAGGCAGGACATCAGAAAAAATAGAGGCAACTTTTTTTTTTCTCCTGACGAAATTCACTTTTCTTTATATTCTAGAAGCTGCTAGACTTTTAGAAAAAGAGATTGTAAAATGAAGAAAATTAATATTAATTTTATTAATATTAATAGATGGGAGTCCTTGTCCTTTGTTCCTCCAACTCAAAATGTTAAACTAAGATTTTTTTTTTTCTCAAAGAACCACAGAATCAATTAGTTTAAGACTTCTGAGACCATTGAGTCCAACCTATGACCTAGCATCATCTTGTCAACTAGACCATGGCACTGAGTGCCATGTGCAGTCTTTTCTTAAACTCTTCCAGGGTCTGTAACTCCATCTCGCTTTGCAGTCCCTTCCAATGTTTAATTATCCTTCCTGCGAAGAAATTCTTTCTGATGTCCAACCTAAACGTCCCCTGGCACAGCTTTAAGACGGTGTCCTCTTATCCTGTAATTTGTTGCCTGGGGGAAGAGGCTGAGGCTGACCCCCACCTGGCTACAACCTCCTTTCAGGCAGTTGTAGCGAATGACAAGGTCCCCCCTGAGACTCCTTTCTCCAGGCTAAAGATTTCTCCTTTAAACCTTAAATTTTATTGCATGGAGCTTGTCATATACAAAATCCAGAATATGCTCTGTCTTATTTCAGCTGAATAACATGTCTTTCTTTCTCTGCTAAATTACCTAGGAATATTTATTATCTCGGGCAGGGACTTAATATATGATCTTAATTATAAAATGCTCTTAGACAAAACCTGTCAAGCTCTCAATAAATGGGTGCAACGCCCAATGTCTCTGATTATCAAAGTAAATATAATTAAAATTCCTATGGTCTCCAAATTTAATTATGTATTCATGAACATTCCTTTATTTCTTTCACCATAATTAAAAAAAAAAAACAACACAACAACTTTAATATCTCTTTTAAAGATTCCTCTGACTATATAAAATACCAGATTAGGTATAAAAGCATTGACTTTCCCTCTTAAAAGTAAACTACTTTCATCAGACTTTAGCTGAATTCCAGGCTCAATAAAAATATCTACATAGACAGAATTCAACAAAGCTCTGCTTAGAGCTAGAGCTGGGGAGACAGTGAAGACTAATTTAAAGTACTGCTGGAGAAGTTATTCACCCATTTCATTTATCCTTCAAATTTCCTAACAGATTTTTGGTGTTGGCAGATTACCGGGGTTGGAGAACAAACAAAAGAACCTTTTGCAATTACTATGACTAAAAGAGGAATCTCTAAATGTGAACTAATGCAGCAAGATTAAGTAGGTAGGGTTTGGGACGCTTTCTAGGAGAATGTAAATGTCTGTTTCTTTGCAAATAGCTGATAAAAAGACTCAGTGTTATGTTTCACAAATGGCCTTTCTAGAAGAAATATCCCGTTCAGCACTTACCATTGACTATGGACTATTCACTGTCTTGGGGTCTGAATCTGGTTTTCACTTTCCATCTTTCTGTGACTGAATTTCTCAGGGCTCTTAATTTGGCAAAACTATTTGCCTAGTCTCAGCTAATGTTCCTGGTCCTCTAACCCATCAAATGGTTCATTTTTGGGGTGCTTCTCAACAGTTGTACACAGTGAACTTCAGACACATACATTTAAGAACTTACATGCTGTTAAATTAGCAAAGTACAGAGATTTTGAAGCTATTATGCTATGCAAGTGTCAAATAATATTCACCATTTTTTTAGATAAACGGAATAGAAGAAAAATATCTTTTTTTGCATCATGAATTAAAAGAACACAAACTATAAGCACTGGGCTGTCTCTCACAGCTCTTCCTGTTTGCTTTGTGTATAAGTCAGCCTGTCTTATCATTTTACCTTCTCCCTGAACAGAAAGATGAAAATACCAATAATTTCTTCCAAGAAGACATATGTTTTCTGAGACAAAAAGATCCTGCCATACTTGACTCCTCTTCTGAGTTTAACCTTGTGGATGGGACCCACTTAAGGCTTTTTGAGGGCAGTCTGCAAGGTGTTTAAGTTGTTCTGTTCTTCAGACTTCTTTGTGATAGTTCTCTGAATAGTCTCTTTGTACCACATCTTACAGCAACACACAGAACTCTCTCTCCATCTGTGAGCATGTCACTCTGACTATACAGATATCTGATTTTTTCAGAATTATTCAGTGAAAATACATTTCAGGTGGCAGCAGACATTCTGCCATGGTAAAGCTATTCAGCATGTAAACATTGTTAGGATATCTGAACTAGCAGCATGAAGTCACTTTCTTCAGATCTGAGAGACCCTGGTTTAAGTCTTTTCTTTACAGTATGCATAGCAGATAGCCCTTGACCTAAGCTTGATAGGGCTCAGATGAGAATTTCCATGTTCAGCACCAAAACTCAATTCAGTTATCGAGTGAATAAAATTATCTCAGTGCCTGGTGGTATTTTCCAGACTATGCCTGTAATCACCTCTATTTGGGGATGTTGAACATCTATGACCCTTAAACCTTGGTGGGACTGTAACACAGGTATTTCTCTGTATCTTTCAAGCAAGAGATAAACCAGTACCAATCCTTAAGGTGCTTCTAGTTGAGTTGACACCACAAACTGTAACAGGACAGCGTTTGGGGGTACACATCCATACCAGAGCGCTGTGACAAATCTCTCACTCTGCTGAAATTCTCAAGATGGTTTGGATTTCAGTAGTTTCCAATATTTAGGAGACACATGTGCTGTGAACACCAAATACCTCCACCCACAAATGCTTTAATGGGACACTAGTCTACAGTGCCTCATTATGCTCTAGCTCCCCAACAGCAAAATGTGCAGCAGAATTTTTTTAATTTATGTGTGGTGAAGATGCATCACGTAAGCCTTTGCAGTGTGCAGATATTTAGGCAATGCTAATAAAGTCCCTCTAGAAAACCTAAGTTATTTGAATATTTTTGTCACTCATGGTTGACTCTGTAATGCCTTTGTTTACAGGTACATTTTTCCATCTAGAAGATAAGCTACTAATGTAGAGGTAGGTTATTGGCATTCTCAGTATTATGTCCCTGAACTTGGAGGCACTGGAAAAAATGTCTCTTTCAGCTAGGTTACTTATATTTTCTTGGTTTTGTCTCATCCTATGAAGTGTTTCTATGTAAAAAAGGCACGTCCAGGAATTTCATTAAGATATTGGGCAGTCCAGTGTACTGAAGCTGAACTCTATTCCCAGAACTATCAGCAATCTGTCAATGGCAAGGTTTCCTGGAATAACATCAGAACCCCTGCCTGTTATAGCCAAAGGAATGGTGTTAGTCCCTCTCTAGCAAATTGTATTTAAGTGTAGGTTGTTGTGAAAGAGACAGTAGTTTAGAAACCCCAGAGGCATAGGCACATTACTAAGTCTTAGGCAGCCAGACTGATCCTAAAGTTGGGACTGCTGAATAACAAGGCTTTCTCATACAGCTGCAAATTTACACAGCGGTGGAATTTGAGTACAGGGAAGGGTGAAATGAAAATGAAGAGAAGGCTACATCTCTCCCAGCTGACAGATGACAAAAAAATTTAAATTTGTATTTTTCCGAATATTTTTCTATGCATGAATTGATGATAAACTAAGCCAGTAAAAAACTTCTGGTTTTGTATTTTTTATTTTACTGCAAATTAGAATGAGCAGCTCAAACTGCAGTCTTTTGTGGAATGAAATTTGCAACAAAAAGGATCGGTGCAGAAAAAAATATTTTTGAAGAATTTGAATGAATGAATTTTGAAGAATGTTCATGAATATGAAGTAATAAATGTGAAACAAAATGTTTTGACATTAGTGAAGTTAAATATTTTAACACTAGTGATATGAATGAGAAAGTTACTAGACTTCCCTTTGACACTAATTTTGTCATCAATATGATACATTTCTGCAAAATGATTTGATTACAAAAAAGCAGCATTTTCTGCAAGATTTTTTTTCCCTACCATGTATGGCTTAATATAAAAATGTCTGGAAATAATCATGAAACCGACTCTCTTTGCCTTATTAATTCCTGGAAAAAAACCATTGCTTATATATGTTAAGTCCTAAACTGTTTCAACCTTGAGAATGCTAGGGAAGCTTCTTTGGAAAAGCAAAAGGCAAGAATAACTGAAGGGATGACAGTGGGAGAAAATAAAGGTAGATCCATTCTCCAGTAGGTTTAGAAGGGTTAATGTCTTAATCTTATTCTCAACCTTTTCACATATTTGCTCTATTTGGCAACAAGCTGTCAAAGAAGGGATTTTCATCCAAGTCATAGTCTTCACTGTTACCAATTGATCCAAATTTATATACTGAAGAACTTAATGTCTTTTCACACTCTCTACTCAGAATGGTTTTCAATTAGCACTTAGTGGGCATCATAGCAGAATAAAGGCTAAAATAAAAGTAATCATTTTGATTTTTCTCTTTTATGTTATAGCAAATGAACATTGCTTAAGAGATCTTTGTCTCTAAACATTAAAAAGTACACTGTGATTTATGCCAAGTAGAACACTCTCTGAAGGATAAGAGATCTGTTACCTGTGATTGCCTTTGTTTTGCATAATGCAATTAAATAGATGCATGCCAAAATACTGATGTTGTGCAATAAGAACACTAATTGTACTGGTTGCATTTATTTTCATTATTTCATAGTATGAATTAATTTTTGAATGTAGATTCTTTACACCTTTTACTGTGGTGATGACTCTCACATGGCAGAGTATAATCACGCAGAATAAACACAATCTGTGCACTAGCTGTCTTTGCTTTTTTTTCCCCTTACAACACTGAAAATAAGTGACATTTCAACTGTTTAGGTATACCCTCATATTCCCAGTTTTCTATGACTGGTGACAGTCTGTAGGAGTAAAGTATTGCCCACTTCAGAGGACGATCAAGTTAACAATCATTTAAGCAAGATGAGCATACATAAGTGCATGTGACCAGATGAGATGTATCCAAGGGTGCTGAAGGGATTGCTTGACATCATTGTGAGCCTAACTTTTCATCATTTTCAAGGGCTTAAGATGATTGGAAAGGTTCCTGACAGACAAGAAAAGGCACTCATCAAGTTTACTCCAAAGATAATAAAATAGATATCTGATATCGATCAGCCTATCTTCAGTCTCTAGGAATGATAACCAAATCTTCCCAGAAGCTGTGCCCAAGCTACTGACAGACCATAAAAATGGGAATGGCCAGCATGACCAAGAGTGAGTCATACCTGACCAATTTGATTGCTTTCTTTCATGAGGTGACCAGCTGTACAGATGAGGGGCAACAGTAGATGAGATATACCTTGAATTTAGCAAGACTTTTGGAACAAACTCACATAGTCAAAGTGGAGACACAAAGCTCCTGGATTACTGATGTCCGGCTGTGTTGTCTGTCTTTCCAGCAGAAAGAAAGAAAAAGGCTCCTTCAACTGGAGTAGTGGAAATCCTCTACGAGGACCAAGGCAGAGAACATGAGGGTACTATTTGTAGCGAGCCTTGTCCTCTTCTTTTTCCTGGTCACCTACCCTGATGCCCACTCCAATGTCATTCTCTTTAATCTGTATCCATTTCCTCTCAGGTGGCTCATCATTCATCTCCCAAAACGAGAATGAATCCTGTGAGTCTACATTTCTGTATATGATGGTAGACAATCTGTTCCTTTTCAACTTTAAGCTGTACAACTCCTTCTCTTTTTCTCACACTATGTGATGAGGAGTTAATTCCCATTCTCTTTCTTCTCTACATGCCAAAACTTTCTTTGTTAATTTTGTTTCTAAATCTCTCTTACTACAATGATTAATTTTTGTCATCTGGCTTTATCTTACAACATAACTGTTACAAATCTTCCTTGATATTGATACAATCTTCTAGTCAATGGAAGAGAGAACTGCTGTTGGCCCTTGGGAAACCTGCATATGTGTGTGTTTATGACCATTCCATGCAGCCCACTAGTGTCTTCTACCATTTAGTAACCACGTATGCCTTGGAATCCTTCCATCCACTCAGAATGCCACTGTTTCAGGTAAAAATATCTGTAAAATACAAAGAAGCTTCTGCAGTTCTGAATCTCTTTTGAAGTGTCATAAAGCAAGAATCTCAGGCCCAGCTGGCTATACCTAATTTTTAAACCCCTTGACTGATTACTTGAAATTAATGTATATTTGTTCATTCCAGTTTAATCCTTTATTGTTAGATTTTTGTTGGGAGATTATAATTGTTTTAATGTCCTTATGTCTAGATTTCTGAAGTGGAAAAACTAATGCTTCAAGTAGTGAACATATCTGGTACCTTGGCAGCAATATAATCTGATTCTATGGTAATTTAAAATTATAGTTCAAATCAGAACTTCTTTATGTTTCTGTATAAATGAGATCCAATTTATACAGAAGTATTGAACTACAGAACATGTGAATACTTTTTCAGATTGCTAACACTTAAATTACAATTGTGCTGAAAATAGTAGTCCAGTTGGTTTCCATGACAAAGAATCTCATAATGTGTAGAATGAATCATGCCTGTGAATCTGTTTCTTAAGTGTCTATATATATAGATATACATACAAAATCCCAAGCCAGAACTCAACAGTGTCAGAGAGAGAAAGCAGAAGAATATAAATGGGGAAAGTGTAAAATCATTATTAGAAATATAAAATATAAATAATGAAATTAGAAACAGTTTAAGTTCCTTCACTCTTAAAGCTGAAGCCATGTTGCTCCTCGTCTGATGTTCTTATGCCACATTGGTAAGTTCATGCAATATTCAGGAGTCATTTACTGCTCAGCCTCTCGTATGCACCACAAGTTGCCTAACTTGGATCTTCCTTACACACTGAACTAGTTTTATTAAAAAAAAAAAAAAAAAAAAAAAAAAAAAAACTAGGATTGATGTAGAATGTGTAATATTATACTATTTTTCTCCGTGTGTCAGTGTTCTCAAATGTATCCGGGCAATGTGTGCATGCAGGCCAGAAAGCAAATCCATATCCAGGGCTGCATGAAATGAAGGTCAAAAGACCTGATTCTCCCTCCCTATTCTGCTCTTGTGGGACCCCGTCTGGAGTACTGTGCCCAGATCTAGGGCCCCCAACATAAGAAAAATCACCTCTTGGAGCCAATCCGGAATAGGGCCACAAGGATGATCTGTAGCATCTTTCCCATGAAGACAGGCTGAGAGAGTTGGGTTTGTTCAGCCTGGAGAAGAGAAGGCTCTGGTGATGCCTTTTTCTCTGGTCCTAGAATTATGAGCTAGACATGGTTAAGGGGATAAAAGGGGTTTTACCTTGTTAAAATACCTTAGATGCACAACCCGTCAAGGTGGAAAATGCTGGAGAATGCTTCCAGTGTGTGATGTGTATACAATTTTTATAGACTTTGCAAATTAGCATATCTGACAAAGATTCCTCAATGAGAAGCTTAATAGATAAAGTAATGCTCCCCCTATTCTGGCAACTTCTAGAATCTGCCCCTCTCAGATGAGGCTTGTATCCTGTTGATAAAAATATGTCCTAGAGAGCTGGTTTCAGCATCGGTTTCTGTGGGGAGTCAAGACAGTGTAGGGCTTCAGGCCTTCAACTGAGAGGCTTTTAGAATATCTTCTCCTCTTGTCTAGGGAAATACCAGAACTAAGTTACAGTGTCAGGCTGAAAATACGTAAACTAAGAATACAAGGAATGTATAAAAGGTATATAAAAGAAAAGGCAAAAAATCACCACGGCATCACTGGAGGGGTCATAGAGCAGCCTTCCAGTACCTGAAGGGTGCCTACAAGAGAGCTGGAGATCGGCTTTTGCGAGGGCATGTAATGATAGACAAGGGGGAGTGGCTTTAAACTGAATGAGGGTAAATTTAGATTAGAGATTGAGAAAACCTTCTTCACTGTGAGGCTGATGAGGCAACACCGGACAAGGCTGCCCAGAGCAGCTGTGGATTTAACAAGTGTAATGAGCTGCAAGGGGTCAAGTATGGCAGGAACTCAAAGTGATTGATATCCCTGAGCCTGCAAAAGATATTCTAGTTCTGATAATATCCAATGGTATGCATCACTTTTGGCTTGTATTTTTTCCAAAGTTTTTTATTTTTTTGAAGAATACCTTAGGGCTCAAAGAGACTCTGAGAATAACGGTTTTCGTTCAGCATATCTACCTGACTGCTGAGATTTAAGCATGTATTTGAGAACTATGTTGAAGCGAAGTAGGTTGTTTTAATTTCCTTTCATTTGCGTAGTAGTACTGTAAAAGAAGAATAAAGCAGCAACAAATTAAGCTCTAAATGACAAACACATGTCTCTGCAATAGGAAAGGATAAAATATGGGGGGGGTTATGATTGCAAGTAATTGAGAATATGATTTTAATAAGATTAAAAGTAATTTAGTGCTTTCCAAATTGTGCAATAATGGATGATTGTCCGACAAATTAATCTGAAATATTCCAGTTCCTCTATTTTTACAATAAATTGAGATAATTTCAATCCTTAATTGAACATGTAAGAAACTTATTTTATTTGACCTTCTTAGATTTGACAGAGGTGTATCAGTCATGGGTACAAAAAGCATGATATATTCCAGGTGTCATCATAATTCTACTGACTTTCTGAAAGTTTCAAAAAAATATCAAAGAAACATTGGTTAGATTTTCTGGTAATATAGCTCATGACAAACTGTACTCTGCTGTTCTATCTATTCTGCACATAAAATACATGAGATAGTGCTGGGTATTAAAGAATCTAACCATAAAGTCTTAAAAAAAGCCCTGTGCCTGAATTCTATGATATGAAATTTTGAGGTAATAGAGGCCTATCTAGATATTATAGGCTTTGCATAGTTTATTGACTGGTTTGATGGAAGGCAATTTGTGTTATTGCTATTTGTATTGCTGGTTTAATAAATAAATTAATAACAGTGTTAATGTGTTAATGTTAGCATATTTTAAACAAAATGTTTAATTTTATAACTTTAGTAATTATGCCTTCTGTTATAATTGCATTTTCATAATATAGGAAGTATGTTTCAATTGCTTAAGTCTTCTGCTTCTTGAAGCTGTTATTTTCAAGCTCTATTAGGTTTTTTTTCTGTTTACTTTGTATTATAAAACATCCCTGATGAGAAACTCATATTCATTTAGATAGCTCTTTCTCATAACTGTTAGCAGTTATCATATACCTCTGATGAGATAATGCTTAAAATATGCAAGGCTTTTTCAAAGTTAAAATTTAGCATAGGTCATTAAAGTCAGCTTTAACTTGTGTGGTCTGAAGAGCATAAAATCAAGAAAGACAGAGATACAGAAAGGGGAGATGGTGGAAAAGGCCTAAAATAATGTAGCATGCAATGACATCTGAGTAACAGGAGATACCAGTAGGCAAATACTGTCTTGGTTATAACTTCCTTTTTATTTTAATGTTAAAATATGCTATAATATTCATCATCCCTTTTACATCCATAGTTAACACATAGATAACATAGATAAGTGTAGCATAGATAAGTGTAGCAGGAATATCTTGCTACAGTTATCCATAGCCCCTTCCTCTTCTAGCTAATTAAAATACATCTATTTTTAAAGTAAGTAAAATAGATGAAAAGCAGTTTTCAAATTCAAATTTGAATCAAGGAACCATTGTTGGAAGGTTTGACATCTGGGTAGGTTTAAAAACTTGGAGAACAAGAAGCAAACAAAATTTTTCAGATCTTACAGAAAAGTATTTTTTATTTCTTCAGTGAGTTGCAGTATTGTAGTGGGTGATTTCAGTTCTTGAGCCTTATGAAATAAAAGGGCATTCAGTTGTGAGGAGCATTATGGATACATGAGAAGATACCAAAACTGGAATCACAGGGAAAACAAAAAAAGGTGATGTAAACACAGAAATGGGAAGTACAAAAACATTTCAAGTTTTTGCCTCGAAGAAGATGAAATGGAAAGGTGCAATGAACATGATGTGGTGAGAGCAAGGGCTGGGACAGCAGCATTTGGAGTACTCTGCAACTCCATTTTATTTGAGATGCTGAGTTTTGGGAACAATGTGAAGGATATTTTGCTAAACAAGAGAGAAGATGAATGAAATATTGTTTTTAAATCAAAGAGAAAAAGGTTGGTCTTAAAACTATTGTGAAATGGAAAGCAAAAAGACTAGTGGTTCAGATATACACAATTTGCAAGAGCTGAAAATATTTTCTGAGACTGCAGGTCAGTGTTTTCAGAATCTTACAGTTCAATACTATTACGAAAATAAAATCTTAGACTGTGTCTATGTTTAGTGTGTTAGTGACACTTCTAAGTTTGCCATAACAAACACTGAAGGCATCTATGACACAGAAATCTATATCTGAAAGGGCCAACCTAGTTAATATAGTCAGTGGAGTTTGGGATGATACATCTCTTAACGAAGCTGACATTTAAATATATTTGATGAATCATAAACCAAACAAAATAAATATTTTCTTCACCAACTACAAAGAGACCAAAGAGTAGCCATTCGGAATGACTAACGGATTAATGGATTCAGAGTAGCTTTTGAAATTAATCATGCATCTCAGTAAAATGCTGAAATTAATCTAAATATGGGATACTGACTTTAAACTGCATTTATTTTTAGTGCATTTCATCAATGACAAAGCTAAAAGAATTCAGTTACCAAACATATATTCGGCAATATATACGAAAATCCCTTTGGTAAAACATATCTGAAAAGATTTAAATATACATGAAGAAAGGAAGAGTAAATAATTTAAAAGTTCCTAAAATTATAAATACCTAAATTAAAAAAAAAATCCACTATAAATTCCATGATAACCTAACTCTTCTTTCTCCCAAAAATGTATTGCTTTTCATTATTCCTATATGTTTTAATAGCACACCATGGCCCTAAGAAAACAACTTACCATTTAATATGCTTAACATGCCAAGCTCTGGTTACATAGTATTTGTCACTACTTTCTTCAATTCAGCACAGATATCAAATGGAAAGAACATATCAGAAGAACATTTTTGGCAGCAGATTTTGAATAACACATTCTTCTGCAATGTAGACATTTAACATAACTGAGTAGCCCTCTGCTTAGCTGTGATCATATCACAGTTCCCAGAAAGCGAAGCATAACATTATAAAAGCAGAATATTTCAGTGAGCACGTGAAGAGAATGACATGTGAAATATATTTGCATCACCTAGAGAATAAACATCCTTTAAAGAAACAATACGTTAAAGAGCTAGTTTTAAAGCTCTAACTAAACATCTAACCTAAGGTATAGTTATCCATCCTCTCTCCACTGACTCTACTATAACCTACCTGGCTTGATAGTGGTAAATATATTGATAGATACAGTGAGTGGGTAAAAAGAAGTAGTCAAGATGAATCTATCTTGAAATGGCAGGGCTAAGTGGCTAGGATTGTTAACGAAACAAATAATCCCAAATGAAGTAACTATCATTAGATATCAGTTCCTGGTTTTTGCCTCCATATAATTTAGAAAATGTATCCGCAGTTCTAAAATATCTTGTTCATGTGCTTTCTCAAACTAGTCAGAATTAGAAATGCAAGATATTCAAAATTTCAGGAATGACAAGTGGATTTTGTCCAGACTACTGTTTTTAGGAAGACATACAGAGACTGCTGAAATCATGAGTTTATTTGTATCCTGTGGGATATTTGCTTAAGAATTGTTACAGGCTAATATTGGTATGAGAATCAGACTGAAATGTTCTGTAAATTAGGATTTTGTATTTCCTTTTTCAAATGCAGATAGCAACTTCAAAGCTATTTGCTGAACAGGTACAAAATAAACCAAGGGAATTATCATGTTCACTGGCTAACACCTCTCTGTGAAAACTGAGAGGATATTTTTTGGTTGAAATGCTCTTGAATGACTAATAAGGACTCACATCTTGCTCTGTGTCCCTTTTGGTC